>JAMKQA010018036.1:0-14490 GCA_024699735.1 Posidonia australis | reverse complement strand
TTTTTGTTTCTTTGCACAAGAAATCTTTGTTTTTATGCACATGCATGCTAGAATATGCAATAGACATGTTCTTTATGTATTCATCACTTGCATATGACTTGTCAAGTTTATCTTCTCATACATGTTCTTTAGAATCTTGTATAAGCATTTCTGCCATGAACCCATGATTTATTTTGCTTTTGAATCAAATAAAAAGAAAGGTTTCTGTTCATTTGCATCTCATCGTATTTCAGTTTCCATCATTTGCATAACTAGCTTAATTAAAAAGGAAAATCACCTGTCTCTGAATCTGAACCAGAATTCTGAATCAGACTGCAGTCTGATTCAGATTTTTTGGGGAGCACCATTCTGGAGCACCTATATGGCGCACCAGAGTGGCGCACCAAACCAAAGCACCACTCTAGCGCACCATTCTGGTGCACCAGACTGGTCAGAGAAGCAAAATCACCCTCTTTTGCATCTTCATCTGCATGTTTTCCCAAATGATTTTGAATCTGATTCTTTCAGTGATGATTCTTTGGTATTTTATGATTGTGCATGCATGATTTCAGCCACAAATGATGTTGTTTTTCCAATTGTTTTACTCATTGTATATTCAGTCCATGGCTAAATTCTGGAAGGCTAATTTCCCCTTACTCCTATATGGAGAATCTTATGCATCAGCCTATGATCCAGGTGATATTGCTGAACCTTGTTGCTTTCATCTAGCATGAATAGGATGTGATCTCGTGTGAGGCTTGCAGCCCTTGAGCACGAGGTCCATGTATTTTCCCATGCTTTGATTTTTCTATCGTGTTTTCTCGAGTTTACAAGGATTTTACACTGTATAATTTTCTGGAATGCATTTATATATGACATTGCACTGCATGGATTTCTGTGTTTTCTTTGGCACATCTTTCTGGCCCCCACAGGAGCACCTAGGTGGCGCACCAGACTGGAGCACCAGTCTGGCGCACCAAACAGGCACATCAGTCTGTTTTTCAGTAGCACACAGTGGTTTTCGCATAGTTTCTAGTAGGATTTCTTGTTTTGATTTACTTCTGGATTTTTCTGGTTTTCTTCCTTGATATATCAGGAAGACCCAGCTCTGTTTTTAAACATTTTTATGCATGTTTGATCACATTTGGCATATAGTAAAGTAAGGATGAAAATCGCTCAAAGTACTTAGATCCTTGATCTTATTTATGCAATATTTTTGCATCAATGTTTGACCCATTATATGAGCGATACTTCTGAGCATTAGGACACACCCTGTACTCCATGCACCCTTATTTTAGCATAAGACACCACTCATTTAGCATGGCATGGCATATCGCTCACGGGCGTACAGGAAAGGCTGAAAAGTCGACATTTCATATAAGTAAACGAGAAATCTATAGAAAGACCGATTTTTCGGGGGCACGAGGGTGCCTAATACCTTCCTCGTGCGTAACAGGGATCCTTGCCCATTTCTGGTTTGAAACCTTCTTTTCCATTGGCTTATTTGCATGATTTGAATGTTTTAAATGGTTTTCCTCGTCTCCCATTTTTAATAGACTAGGTGGCGACTCCTACACTTTATTTTTAATTTTGCTGTGACTTTGCTGATCCTCGCGCATTTGGCTTTTCGCTTCAAGCACGAGGCTGTTGCCAGCATGGTTACACTATACAAGCCCGTTTTTTTCTTTGTTTTTCATCCTGCATCTTTGCCATGTCATCCCTTGCATGATTGCATTTTATTTCACCATACATTTCGACCATTTACGTTGTCTTCCCCACCTCTGGTGATGTGGGAACTCGACTCCGGCGACGTAGGTGGGTGGGGGCGTCCACTAGGTCATCCATTCATCCAAGCATGTAGGAACATTCTCCAGCATACCATCAAACTCTTGCATGCATAGCATTCGTTTTAGGATCATCGCATGTGAGTCTGCGAATCGGCAAAGCTCACAGCTCTGTTCTGTCTCCTGTGGGCGCATTGTGGTTGCGCGTGCGACATGCGTGCTTCCGCCAAGGACAAAACAAGCTGTCAGGCTGAGCTCTGGCATCACCCACCTCATTCATTGTACCATCACATATCCACGCATCTTAGGACCTAATCCATAGCATGCATCTACTCATGGTAGAATACTTTAGAGGCCCATGCATTCATTTAGCCATTTGCACCATTACATTTCTCCTGGAACAAAGGCAAAACCCACTAGTTCGCTGCCCTATTCTGTAACTGGCATGCGGGCTACGGTTGTGTGACAGGCTTGCGCGGTGGACATGCGTGGGTCTACCAGGGACAGAGCAGGCAGCTGGCCTGAGCCCTTACCTTCATATCTCATCCATTTCCACTGCATATCCATACATCCAGATACATGCACTTGCTTCTACATTAATCGTGCTTATGACTTATGCCATCATGCATAATACACCACGTAGCTCACTCTCTAGCATTTTATACCTCATGTACCATGACATACGCATCATGTGTCTTGACACACTTGCATTTAGGATAATGACGATTACTATGTCGGATCCTTTTGACCGATGGTCTAGGATTCATATAGTGTTTCTGAGCACACTTAGGTCATATCATTCCCGCCCCCTTTGCATTTCACTTACATCACTTGCATCAACATGGTATATAGCATACGTTCATCTTAGCCCTAGCAAGCATACATGATCATTTGCATTCGGCGACACACAAGTGAGTGAAAGCCTGAAAAATCGATTTTTCGGACGCATGGGGGTGCCTAACACCTTCCCCATGCGTAACAGGAGTCCTTACCCTTTCTTTGGCCCACAATGACTAATGTGTTGCATCCATTAGGCACGGAGCATGCACACACATTCATGCATACATTTGCATTGTTTTTCTTGCGGTTTATCGCATCCGATTTTCCTCGTCTTTCCGACTTTTAATAGATTAGGTGGCGACTCCATTTTGTCCTTATCGTCCTCTTTTTCTGTGTTTTCTTTGGTGTTTTCGAGTCGAGTGTCCTTCCTCGGATTCATCATCTTCGTCGTGACCTTTTTTGGTCCTTCGCGTGCTCCCTCGCTGCGAAAGGCTAGCGCTGGCATGGTCACACTACCAGCAAAACTATGTCTTTTACTTGAAACACCACTGGACTTCTCCTTTCTCTTCTTCCTAGGGCTACCCGTATCACTAGAATTCGGCGTGCTGGAGAAAGAAAATCGGGAAGCAAAGGATGATTTACCCTCCCCTTTGGGATGATTCTTTATGAACTTCTTGTACTCCTCCTCGAAATGAGAAGCTATCTTGACCATATCTACCATAGTCTGGCATTAGTAGCCCATCACTTTCAATCTCAGCCTTAGTTGTAGGCCTTCCAGGAATCTCTGTACCCACCACTCCTCGGAGTCAAAGGCTTAAGAGAAATGTTCTGGATGGGCAAAAGCGGCTTCATACTCGAGCACTAACATGTTGTCTTGCTACAAATTCCGAAACTCTCGGTTAAATCTTTCCCTCATATGGTTAAAAAAGTACTTTTTGTAGAAGGTTGCCTCAAAGTCCTTCCACTTGATACTGACAATAATCGATTCTGGGAATTTTAGCTGCTTCACTGACTTCCACCACAAATTTGCCTCACTTTCTAGTAGATAGGTAGCTAATCGCACTCAATGCTCCTCTGGGCACGCCATGCTATTCAACATCTTCACCATTCTCTCTAATCATGCCTCACTCTCCTCAACCACACCTTTGCTTTTGAACATTAGCACATAGAGTTTACTCAACTGGTGCAGCCACGAATCTCCTGACGATCCACTAGAGCCACTCTTGCCGAACGCATGATAAATTCTATACACCAAACTCCGTAACTCGACACGCATGGGCTTCCATCAACCCTTCTTGTAAGACTTGGATTCCTTGGTAGGGGTCTTACCCTTGTTGCGACCACGATTAGGCATTCTACAGAAGGAGAGGAACAAAGTACCTATTCAAACAATCAGAAGGAAACAAATAGAAATCATGGTAAAATTGATAAGTATAGGCATGACTTTGCCATACAAACAACGGAGTCATTAGACCGAATACTCTAGGCTAGTATAACCTAGTAGGCCTGGACTCTGATACCAATTCTGTAACGACCCAGGTCTCTACCTCCAAGATCCATTAGCTTATATAAATTAAACACAAATAAACGCTCAATTTACATAAAATTAAAGGCTAATTAAAGCATCTAAACTAGCAAGAACTTGCATTAAATAGCTAGGAGATTCTGACTATATGTACTAAAGACAACAAATATTATTCACTTGCACCTACAATTAAAAACCACAAGATGAACACCAACCAAAGGTATCATTGAAGAGTTATGCTGACATGAGGTGGAAATCTTTGAAATTCGAAATAGGAGACTTCGTTTTCTTAAAGTTATCATCAACCAAAGAAGTGGCGAGGCTTGGAAAACGAGGGAAGCTGAGTCCTCATTACATTAGATCCTACTAGATTTCCAGAAGGGTTAGTGAAGTGACATACAAGTTGAATCAGCCTTAGGAACTATCGAGTGTACATAGCATTTTCCATGTGTCTATGTTGAGGAGGTGCTTGGCGGACACGTTTCAGGTGATACCAGTGCATTTAGAGGAGCTACAGGAAGATTTGCCTGTGGTGAAGGATGCCGTTCAGATACTTGACCGTAAGGAATAAGTCTTCAGGAATAAAGTGATTCTCGTTGTATTAGTGCAGTGGTAGCACCATGGCATAGCGAAGGCTATCTGGAAGCATGAGGTAGATATTTGGTCACAATAGTCCCATTTATTCGACTAGCGGTAAATTTTAGAGACGAAATTCCTTTAAGGTAGGTAGGATGTAATAACTGGCACCATGTATGAGTATCGTAGGTAGAAGTCATGGATTGGCATCACGTACTAGTACTACGTTTTGGTCAGACAAATATTCAAAATTCAAGTAAATCATGTACTAAAGAGTGATGTACAATTTTGGTGATTGGTTGTATGAATACTGTGCTTATGGTTGGATTGTGTTCAATTCTCCAAATTGTATTTGTATCTTTCTCTTATTCTTGTGCACATATGGGATCTAAGATAGGAGAAACTAACAAATGAACACAATGTAGCACAGTGCTTGCCGTCCATTGTGCTTATTCTTGTGTGGTGTTTTGGTATTTTGTAACTCATGTGCATGTATGGGATCTAAGATAGGAGAAACTGACAAATGAGCATAATGCAGCACAGTGTTTATCGCCCATCACTGTGCACTTATACCCCATCGAGCCGTCACCCCATGCCTTACGCCTTCATTCAGTCGATATTCCCGACGATTGTCGATGGTAGACAACGACGAAGAAGATAAAAAGGGGAGAAAGGGAAGAGGGAAGCGGTTGGGGAAACCAGAGAAAACAAATAAAGAGAGAGGAAGAAAAAGAGTCCAAAGGGTCGAGAGGGAGAGAGGGAAGGAGGAGAGAATGAAGAGGGCTTGTTGGAGGAAAAGAGCTCACCAGAAAAGAAGGAAACTCGCTGGCAATGCACCGTGTACACGTCTCTCCTCCGTTTTCTTCTCTGATTTCACTTAAATTCATGATAAATGTGTAGTTTAGGTAAGAATTTATGGTTTGTAGTTATTCCATGAAGTTATAGTAATTTATCAAGGATCTACAATGATTTTCAACGGATTTGCCATAGTATTTGCATAGTGGGTTCTTATGCTTTAGATTTTCGTAACTTAAGTTATACTAGTCGATTTTTAGTAATTTTTTCCCAAATGGTAGAAGACTTAGAGTCCTTCAATTTCATATATTTTGTGGGATTTTAGAATGTTTGTAGTGAGACCACTCGAGGTTCCCATTTCAGGCGATCTCAGACGTTGAGTTTTTAGGGTGCCTAGATGTTCTGTAAAAATCCAACTCGTGGGTTTTGCTCGCATGCAAGCTCCACAGGTTGGTACCACGGGTCAGTATTGCAGTTTTGACAAACCCAGTTTTCAATGAAAAATCCCTGTGTTTAGTTGTTGTTTTGATTCCTAAGAATGATTATGTGATGAAAAAATGTTTTGAAAAATGATTTTAGAAAGGAAATGCATATGTTTGAAAATGTTTTCCGTGGTTTCTGAGCTTGAGTCTAGGGATGGAGTCTCATGACTATGGTAGTGGTATTATAAGGCCCGAGCGTGGAGGACTCATATTACACTTAGTGTCAGTGCTAGTGGGGTCTGGAGTTTGAGTCCCTAGGTATTGGAACACCAAGGGACGTCAGAGGACGCACTCCGTATGTGTGATATATGTGATATAGTGAGGCTACGGTCAGGATGGTTGGACTCCTGCACGGGATGATTCACCACAGCAGTGCAGTTGAGAGAAGTCGGAGTCTTTATCAGTTGCTTATGGTTGTTCAATCGCCTATGGTTAGGGTGACGCGATGGGTTTTGGCTCGTGTTGTGTGTGGTTTTTCTGAGATGATTTCAGACAAAGATTTGAATGCACAAAATGATTTGCAAAATGCATATGATTTCACGAAAAATAATTATGATTTGAAAAGACATGGTTTGAGAGTGGATTTTTGAATATTTGTGATTATGTTTCACAGATTTGAGAATTCTTCTGAACCAATTTTATTGACGATAAGTTTCTCATGATTTTTTCATCGCAATTTTTGGTGAGCGCATATTGAGTGATATTGATGTCACTCATGCATTTTGTGATTTCTTTTTTCGGTGTAGATTAAGGAGTACAGATTAAGGAGTGGAGTCTAGTCTTTGTGCATATTGTTTGAAGTCACTTAGTCACACACATGATTCTAGGTAGTGGTAGTTTATTGAGTTTTATTTTCATTGTTAATTCTTGTTTTTCATAATTAGTTATTTAATAAATTATCTTGGTAGTAATGTTACTAGTATGTGATGAATTGGGGCTCTACAAAGTGGTATTAGAGTCTAGGTTAAACTAAGTACGCTAGTTTAGTAGTATTCGGTTGTAGTTTTTGGTGAACGTATACTGAGTGACATTGATGTCACTCATGCATCTTGTGATTTCATTTTTAGTTGCAAATCAAGGAATGCAATCCAATCCTAGTACATATTGTCTAGAGTCACTTAACTGCACACACAGTTCTAAGTAGTGGTAGTTTATTGAGTTTTATTTCCATTATTAATTCTCGTTTTTTATAGTTAGTTATTTAATTAAGTATCTAAGTAGTATCGATATTAGTATGTGATGCATTGGGACATTACAGTTATCATGGTATTTTGGTCCTATGGTAGTGCTCAAGCTCTATTGAATGCCATTATGAGTAATATTTTTTGCTACTACTTTTGCTGTTATGCGCAATTTTTCTTCGAATTGAATTGTAACGTTAAGTGCCTCATTGTAGGTTTTTGACCAAGCATTAAGTAATCTTGATGAGAACTCTTGTTCATGCTAAATTCTCTAATAAAACATGTTGGGAGATTGTACTTATAGTTCCTTTCAAATTGAAACCTTGAGTTCCACATGGAGTTAGAAAATTGAGTTAAAATGAAAGTTGTCAATTTTCCCTCTTGTTAAATGATTGAGTCTAATAGTTCTCCTTTTTAGATCCAAAATTGTCTTTAACTATCAAATAAAGGAATTTTACGATCTTATTTATTGTATATTTTAGGGATGGAGCTATCTCCATGGATCCTTGACTATATAGTTGATAGGGACTACACATTGCTCAACAATATACACCATAACATTGAAACTCATGGCATCCACCACCTTTTCTCACAAATTCCACACTACAATTTGGTTGAAGCAGTAAGTGTTCATTAATACAAAATCAAATTATTTGTGTCTTTTTTTCTTTGAGTAGGTCAAAATATACGACTATGTGGCCTTGGAAATGACACAACATACTAATGAAAAATTTGAATGGAATTAGAGCTAGAAGCAATATCGAAATTTCTT
Organism: Posidonia australis; assembly: GCA_024699735.1. Taxonomy (NCBI): domain Eukaryota; kingdom Viridiplantae; phylum Streptophyta; class Magnoliopsida; order Alismatales; family Posidoniaceae; genus Posidonia; species Posidonia australis. The sequence goes on along the minus strand of JAMKQA010018036.1, from coordinate 6,616 downwards.
AGGGTTAAAAAGACAGGATATCGACATGGAGTTGGGGTTGGAGTATGTGGAACAAATACCTTAGGACATTTCAATTGTGAACATTTAAAATTTCTTGAGACTGAAGATGAAAAAGATAAGGTATATATAACTTTCCAATAAATTGAATATTGATCAATTATATAGATGTGTTACACACATGCACTTGACTTTTCTAATATGAAGTTTATGAATTTATTTTCAGACATTAATTGAAAATATGAGCAATTATATTCATGAGATAATTGATTGAATGGAGATGGTATCAAGTACAATTGGTGTTCAAAAGCCTTTCATATATAAACCTTCTTTCTCTCATAGTGAAGGAATAGATAATGTTGTCATCAACGATGAAAGTAATATTTGTGAGGAATTGTTTGCGTTTATTTCAGTTATTGTTTGAACATTTCTTTAGAGTTATTTTGAAACATGTGACTACAATTTTGAGAACATATGTTCAAGATGAATCATAAAGCTTATTGTAAGATACTACAATATGATTTAATAGTTTATTTGAACATGTTGATTTCTTATGAAATTTTTTATGTGTTGGTTTTGCATAATAATCTTTCATAGAAACACACACACACACACACACACACACATGTATATATGTATATGTATGTATGTATATATCATGCGAACAACTTTTGAAACAACCTAGAAGCAACTGTGGATTGTCGATAAGGATGTAGTTTGAGATACACCCAATCACCCTTTGAAAACTCTCTTTTAGTCTGTAATTTATCAGCAGACTTCTTCATCCTCTCCTGAGACCTCGATGATACTTCCCTAAGATGTTTCAACACTTGATCCCTTGCCAAGCAATGTGACCCTACTGCCTATACTCTTGCTGTCCTTGGAATATAATCTAGAGGCGTTGGTGGGGCTTTTCGATAAACCACATCAAATGGAATATTACAAATAGCAGTATGATAGGAAGTGTTGTAGCTAAATTCAGCCCATGGTAACCACTAAACCCATGCATGGGGACGTCCACTGTAGAAGCAACATAAGTACATCTCCAATCCTCGATTCACCACCTTAGACTAGCCATCTATTTGAGGGTGCTAGGTTGTACTAAACTTCAACTTGGTGCCACCTACTATGAATAAATCCCTCTAGAATTGACTCAAAAATTTTGAATCCTCATTTGATATAATGGATTTAGGAAGGTCATGTAATTTGACTACATTCTCCATAAAAATTGTAGCTACACTTGATGTAGAATAAGAATGTCAGAGGGTCATAAAATGGCTATACTATGAGAGTTGATTTATCACGATAAAGATGATGGACACTTCGTTGACTATAGGTAAGCCTTCTATAAAATCCATTGATATATCTTCCCATACTTGATTTGGAACTGGAATTGCTTGAAGTAGCCCTACAGGTGTAAATTTTCAATCTTAATCCACTTGCAAACATCACAGCTTTTGATATGACGTTTCACATCGCTTTTCAGTCCTTTTCAGAACACAATCTTTTTAATTTTTTTTGTAGGTCCTCAAGTATCCAATATGACCACTCATAGTTGAATCATGAAACTCCCTTAGCAGTTTTTCCTCTAATATAGAAATGACACCAATGACCAATCTATTCTGATAATACAACAAGTCATCTCTTATTGAATATTTTATGACATTTAAGTTGTCTTCTTCCCATTTTCTCTATAAGTGTTTGAGATCTTCTTCCTTTTTATAGGAATTTTTTAGGTCTTGGATCCAAATAGTATATATAATTGAAATGGCATTCGATTTTCTAGTTTTCCCCATTCTCTGTTTATTAATTGTCAAGAAAATGACCATCTTCTCCTTTTCACAAGTAAATAAACCTAACTGCCTCCCACTAATTGGCTTACATAAGCTATTATCTTTTTCTCTTGCACAAGAACAACACCTATACTGACCCCAAAAGCATGACTCTAAATCATAAATTCTTTGGCAAAATCAGGAAGAGCCAATATTAGGGGCTGCGTCATTACCATCTTCAACTACCCAAATGTTTCCTCAACATCCATAGACCATTTAAAACAATCTTTCTTCAACAAATTTGTTAGAGGTGCTGCAATTGATCAATAATTAGGAATAAATTTCCTATAATAGCTAGTTAAACTTAAAAAATCCCTTAGAACTTTGAGACTTCTAGGTGTTGGCCATTCCTGAATGCTCTTAATTTTATTAGGATTCGGTTTGACTACTTGATCTATAACCACATGTCCCAAATACTCTACTTCAGTAGTACCAAAACAACATTTACTCTCCTTTGCATACGATTGATTCAACTTCAACACTTCCAACATCTTCTGTAAATGGCTCAAATGTAGCTACCAAGTTTCACTGTACACCAATATATCATCAAAGATTACAAGCACAAATTTCCTTAGCCAAGGTTTGAAGATAATGTTCACTAAACCCTGAAATGTAGATAAGGTATTAGTCAATCCAAAATGCATCACTACAAATTCGTAATGTCCCTTGAGAGTTGTGAAAGTAGTCTTTTGGATGACTGGAGGATGTACTCTGATTTGATGATAGTTTTAGCACAACTCAAGCTTAAAGAAGAACTTAATTTTGCCCAACTCATCTAATAATTCATCTATCATAGAAACAGGAGATTTGTCCTTGATTGTTTGATTATTCAGCTATCATCATGACTAATAATACAAGTCAGACCCTATAAATCCATTGACTGAGGAGAGCACCTTCCTCCCACTATTTATAATACTTTCCACAGTCAGACTTGTACACATGGCGCTATTTCATTGGCTAGTTGGAGATATTGACTAGGGGTGGACACAGTTCAATTTGAGACAAAATCACAAACCAAACCATATAATTCGGTTTGAACAATTTTCAAACCGAACCAAATCATTTTATCTATTGAAATCGAACCAAATTGAACCATTCAAAATCGATTTGGTTCAGTTCGATTTGTGGTTTAACTATTTAATAAAACATATAGAAAAAAAATAAAATGTTGATAGTGAAAAACGAAAGAATATAACTAGATATGAGATAAAATGACAATAACCACATCTAATACTGCGAAATTTAAATAGAAATCACGATTCCTAATAATATGAAATTTTCATGTATCATGTTATGGTAGAATTACAATAGTAAAACTTATCGATTGTGAGAATCAAATATAAAACAGTCTAGTAAAAGATATATAAGAATAACCAAAGACGTTTTTATTTGACTTCCAATAACAATTAGTTAAAAAAATAACTTAGTAAAAGATATATAAGAATGACTATGATTCGAGTCATGGTTCGAGTCATGGTTCTAAAAGATACATAATTATATTCTTTTAAATATTTAATATACATATTAACATATATAGTTTATATTGAATTCGATTCGATTCGCTTTGGTTAAACTATTTCTCAAATCACAGATTAAATCATATGATTCGATTTGAAGATATTCTAAATCAAATTAAATTATTGAATTTGAAAAATAACCATTAAAAATGGTTTGGATGCCCACCCTAATGTTGACCAAAAACCGAACGACTCAACTACTCCGACAAATCACAAATCCCTATCATTATCGAGCAGAAGGCCCCAACGACGCCGGTGGAGCTCTGAACGACGACGCCACCCTCCCGCTCTCCGGCCGCCGAATCACCTGATAGGCGGGGTCTTCTCTCAGCTCGACTGCGTCGATCTCCTCCAGTGCTCTCGTCTGCAAGTAAGCAAGCAAGCAATCGTCTCCGAACAAAATCACCATCTTCACTAGTGATTCCTTTTGTTTCGTTACACTGAAGAAAGATTGCGACTTGCGATTCATAAGGAAAGGGATAACATGTCTTTTGTTGGTTGTTTCAGTAGTCTTTTGGATATGTCTACCAGTGGATGTGTGATTTTTTTTCAAGAGAGGATTGTAGGATGAATGCATGAAACTTGTTTAAAATGGTGGGTTTTTTTAGGAGGAAGTTTGTGTGTGGTAGAAAGGTACTTTCTTGAATTTTTCTTGGACACTGAATTTTGGTGTTGGTGTTGTCAGGCAGTGGTATAGAGATTCTGCTGAGCTCAGAGAAGGTTGGAAGAATGAATACATAGAGGTCCGGAATATGTAAGGGCTTTGTATCAAACGGTAGACGCACCCACCGTCATCCACATGTTCCATTAGAGGTTTTCACAGCTGGTGCCCTTGATTTGAGATTGCTGCTTCGCAACCGAACCACATCTGTAGAACTCTTGATTCTTAAGATTTCTATGAGTATTACCTACCTTTGGTAGTTGGAATTGTGCTAATCATACGTTTTTCAGCTTTGTCTAGAAGATTATGGAACATCCATAAGAGTGTGGTTATTTTTTAGTGGCACTTCTTTTCTCTGAAAAGATTCTTAAATTATCTTTCACTAGTTATGGTTTCTGTTTTATTAAGAAGCACGCATATGTTGAAGACCTAAGTAGCCATTGCTCAGAAGGACACGATCTTTCTTGACCCACCTAAAGAAAAGGTTCTGCGTTATATATTCAGCATTTCATATTTTACACATGTTCCACCCTTCATCCTGAATTTATTGGACGTATCAAACACTTAAATTTTTTTAATGCTGGTAAGTAGTAACTGGAGTATGGTTTATTTGGTATCTCCTGTGTGCATGCAATGTTTGTCACATTGAGGGTATCACAAATAATGTTGGACACCTGAACAAACTCGTGCATCAAGGTGCAAGTATACAACAGAGTTAAACATATTTTGAGCTTGTTTAACATGTTAATTTAGGGTCTGGTACTTTCATTTCTAAGTAAAAGTATACTTTAACAGATAAAAATTTTGTGAGCACGTCTTATACCATTGATAGGCACACCACACACATATGTGGCACAACCACTAGCAAATAATAACTTGGAACAACCATAATAAAAATGTTTAGCACTTGAAGAGGCTGAAGTATGCAAGTAGGATTGTTTATATTGAAAGTTGGAAGCTTTGTTGGATTCTTTGGAATTGCACAATGTCATTACATCTATATATTTTTAAAAGATAACAGGTCTATGTATAAGATAATATCTGCACCTGTCTGGATATATAGGGTTTATTTTCTTGTCTAGCTGTAGAAATAGAAAATTTTGGTTATTTATAACTAACATGTTGAACTCCCACTTTTCGTGTCATTGTCATGTCGGATGTCACACTGTTTAAACTAGCTCTTCACATGAATCTTGGTTTCACTGTTTGTACTTGGGTAGCTAGTTACAACCCAAGAAGGAAGTAGTATGCTAATGCTATTGGCACTGCAAGGATCATCCCAATAATATTCCTACAATCAGAATAGATTAGGTATCAGTTTCATTTTTGAGAATTTGAACTTCAAATAAGTTGTGAGAAAATTACGCAGTGCTTAAGATTTCTGGATGTAGTTCATATTCTTTGGCAAACACAAATGATACAATTGCTAGAGGAAAAGCTGCCTGTACAACACCATAACGATCACATTTAATTCTACAATTTGTAATGCAGTACTGCATGAATGAGCTGAGATTTATTTGTTTATGAACTTTAGCTTTGTGAATCAAACATATATGATTGATTGGTGATAAGTATGAGTTTACAGTGAGACACACACCTGGATAATTGCCACACTAAACAATTTTCCCCTCATCCCGAGTGCATAAGAAGAGATTGCCATTATTCCAGGTCCTAAAAAGAACCTGAGTACCATAGCCAGGGCTGCCATCCTAGTCCCACATGCTATGAATTTAGATTGAGATGCCATGAAGAGACCTGTGAAAGTGCCAGGAGATTGTGAGAATTAACAGACGGTTGGACCATGCTATTTGATTGAAGTTTAGTATGTGCGATATACCTAGACTGAACATTGCCATTCCAAGTCCCCCATCAGACATTATTGATATTGAGTTATCAACAATCACTGGAAGATGAAACCCCCACCTGCAGAGTACTATCAATTCCTGTCACTTAGATGAAATCAAGTAATTTTAGCTGTAAAGCATAAACTTAGGCACTCAAAATATTATCAAAATGAAATGGATATTTTTATATAATAGTGCTTAAACTTTCTTACCTGAAGCTGATGAGTGCCCAGCCTAGACCAGCTAAACTTGCATAAGTGTTAGGATTTGTCATGAGCTTCTTCCTGACCGTCAGCAGAACAAGCCATGTTTTCTTCTTCCTCAAACTTATGACCTTAACGCTGTCTCCAGTGCCTCTAGATTCTTGCTCTTCCTGGGATTCCTGACCTTCATGTGCAATAGTATGTTCAGACACAAGATTGTAATAACATGATCAACCAATTATTTTGCCTTAGATGAAAGTTGAAGAATACAAATAAGTAAAATTTTTATAATAAGTAAAATCCTGTTACTGCAGAAACCAATAAATTTGCAATTCAAGTTGTCTTTCTAAGTTATTTCAATTGGAAAAACTCATGATTTACGGCTCAAGTTTCATTAACACAATAAATCATGTAAATGTTACCCCATTATGCTTTCCATATTGCAAGTTGTCTTCTTTGAATGAAGGAGTCTTAAGATATATACAATAGAGGGGAAACACCATATTGCTGTTTGGTCATAATATTTTGTCTAATTGTACCAAGTTACCATATGGTAAGGCTA
>JAMKQA010018035.1:0-11419 GCA_024699735.1 Posidonia australis | reverse complement strand
AAAACCATGCATCATCAACAAAAAGGGTCGCATAAAAGACCCAACAACTCAGGGCAAATTCGGCAGACCGTTCCAAAAACGGTATGCCGTTTTTCCCTGTTTCGGCACTCCGAAATATTTCGGCATGCCGAAACCCTGTCAGAAAAACCAGATCCACACAAAAACGGACGATCGAAATCCTCCGGTCGACCGAATCAGGGCAAAACGGCATTCCGTTTTCAAAACGGTATGTCGTTTTCTGCTATTGCAGAAAACCCCCAAACTCCATTTCCTTTCCTTTTCCCCAAGTGGGAGCTAGGATCGAACCTCCCTATAAAAATCTATAAATTTGCATAAAAACATGGGGTGTCGACTCTCGAGTCTACTACAAAACCCCTCAAACCAATCAAGATTCCATCAACCACACATGGAAATATAAATTTGCAAAGGAATCATGCTCGTAAATAAACCTTAAATAGATAAGGCTAAAAACTTCACAAATCACCCAAAACTCGTGCAAATTAGCATGATCCACATACATATGCATCAAGGAACTCATTCCTAACCCTATCCACATTTTTCCATATTTATCATGCATTTATTATGATTTATGCACAAAATCACATGAAACCTAAAACAGGGCAAAGGGACGGGAGGAGATCGCGTACCTTACGCAGGCAACCAGCGACCTTACCCCACCTCCGGCAAGCCTCCACGAGCTCCGGCGAGACGTCCGGATGGCTCAGCTCGCCGCCACCTCCCGCGATCACGCGCCTCTCAGCCCCTTTTCTTCCTTTCTCTCCTCGCCACGCACACGCCTTCTTCCGCTCTGCCACCGTCTCCCCTTCTTATCCTCATCCCTTCCCACATGACGTCGGCCATCCATCCCGTCGGACGAGATGGGGAGGCAAGGGTTGCCGTCCGCTGCGTCATGGGAGGAGAGGAAGAAGAAGAAGAAGACAGGGGAAGTGGGGTGGAAGACGGGTTCGCTTGGAGAAAGAGAAAAAGAAAAGAAAAGAAAAGAGAAAGAAATGGCACGTAAACCGAGATAGCTATGCATCTTCCAACTGGACTCCAAATTGGTCCCAGATCACAACCAGATGCACAGGAAACCACCCACAACCACACACAACCAAGAAACAACAGATTATCCATTGATAAACCATTAAGCACATATTACAAATAATACATGGTTTATTAAATACAAATGGATAATCAGGCCCTGATGTTACACTTTTTTCGCAACCCAGGATCCCTGCCACCGTCACTGGAGCATCGACCCCGAGAAACACCATCGAGCTTCACCAGGGAGGCACATCTTCTAGTCAGGTAATTCTCTGATCTTGTTCACTTTTTTTCCTTTGTCTTAGGTCCCTTAGTTTCGGTAAGTCCATTGAGTCGCATTTTGACAAGGACGTGCCCCCTGTACGCCGTCAACCCCTTCCGGTGATGGGTTCTCTGACGCCAGTGAGGCCTCAAGCCATCTGATCCATTGCGAGGCCCTATGGGCCTCTCCTCCTCTTCCTTTCTCCTCCCTCGTGGTCTCTCTCTGCTCTGGAAGAGCCTCCCTGGCGTCCACATCCCCTGCCATCGTAGCCTGCTGCCGTCGACCATCGCTGCTGAACCCACTGAGTGGGCAAAGCACGGCGATCACGCCCCAACTGGACCAACGCCTCTGGAAGCCTCCCCGTGGTCCACCAAGCGTCCCTTGATCGCCGCTCGAACGTTCTCGCCACTGCAACGCCATCGTTCTCGCCACTGCAATGCCATTGCTAGCGTCACTTGCAACCGTCGCCGGAGCCTGGGATGGGTGGCGCACCTCAGGCTTTCACAACCGTGCCCGATGCTCCGAAGAGCTCCACCGTGTCTCTTCCAAGCTTCCTGGACCCTCCGTTCGCCGCTTCGACGCCTGTGGGACAGCCACTAGCGAAGCTCGCCGTCAGGGTGACTTTGACCTACTGTTTCAGTCGTTGGATGGATCATTAGCGCCGATAGATCTCTTCCTCTCCTCCTTTTCTTGCTTTTCCCACCCTTCGATGAAGGATCGGTCGACGGGGAGGCCTTGGATGGCCTCCCCAGTCCTCTACCGTCGGCGATCTTCGAATCGCCGGGGGCCACCGTTTTTTTTAATTTTCTTTTACCTTTTTCCTTTTAGTTTTAAGTTGTTTGCGTTTGAGTCCTCTTTTTATTACTGTTGAGTCCTTTTATTTATGTTTAAGTCCCTAGTAATTTAAATAACCCTTCAGTTTCTTTATTATTATTGTAAATATTGCATACTTTACCCTGTTGCATTTGAATGTCATTATCAGTTTTGTGGATATATGCTTTCTCATGATTAAATCCCTACATTCATGTTTTCTTTGCAATTAAGTCCTAGGAATTTATTCTTTGACCCCTGAATTCTCTTTTTTATAAAATTGCATTGTAAATATTGCACATTTTGTCTCATTTAATTTTTAAATCATTCTAAGTTCTATTCATGCATGTTTTATCACACTTAAGCCTTTGAGATCATGATTTCTTTGCATTTAGGTCTTGAGTTTTTGCAATGAGCCCTTAGAGTTTTTAAAAAATGAGTTCTTTGAAAATTTGTACCAACCCTAGGCAACTTCATAATTGCATTGATCATCATATAAGTCTAGTTTTTGTCACATCTAAACCTTGTAAATTTGCATGCAGGCCCCTGAATTCTTAACAAACAATCCCAGAGCATAGAAAATTTGCATCTAGACCCTTGGAGTAATTTTAAATCCGTCATTTAGGGTTTTAATTGTTTCCTCACATATTTTCGATATTTTCCACTTATTGCATTTCATATTTTACATTTAATCATAGATTTCCTTTAAAAATCATGTTTGCATGGTAAATTGATCTTTAATTTCATATTTTAATCACATTTGCACTTATGTATGAATTTTTCACTTTAGACCCTGAATTTTCAGGAAATTACCAAAGTGCAATTTTCATACATCTCAGTGCCACATTGTCATTCGATTCATCATTTGCATGTTAGAATAGAAGTCATTGAATATTCTTTAATCAAAGTTTTCCTCTCTTTTGGTGAATTTTGCATTTTAGTCCTTATATTTGTCCTTTACTATGTTTACATCATTTTGTTGTTTTTCTCCTCATGTTTTCTTGCGAATAACATTTTCTAGACATTTCAAACACATTTTGATATATCTTAGAGTAGGCATCATCCTCATACATGTACTCATCACATCCGACCATAGAAATGACCAAATTGCCCCTGTGTCGCCTATTCATGCGCATGCATGTTAGTTTTTGCACTCAATCCTGCATAGTCTTTGTCCCAGTCATTTCTTAGCACCTTTTACACATTCAAGTACGCATTCATGCATTTTGCATAGTTTTTAGCACATTTGCATATTAGTCCCTCCTTTTCAAGTGAGCCTGCATCTTGTGTGTTTCCTTCGTGGATTTTTCTTCACTTTGTTTTCGGAGTCCCTCATCCGACATTCGATTTGATTTTTTTTACTCCTACGTTTCGGGTTTTTTCGATTTGATTTGGATTTCATTGCCTGAAGGCATACACGAACTGACCGAAAGGCCCACATTAGCCAATTTGTGGATTATTTCTCCTTCTTGACTTTCATGACTTTTTCCACGATTCCGATGACTTGGTTTGATCCCACTTTTTATCTTCTCAATATCGATGTGGTTTTTCCAAGCATTCTTTCCGAAAATATTGTCATTTTATGTGATTTTCTTTGTATGTCGTCATTTGTCTGTTTTTTGTGGGTTTCTTTGCAATTTTTCCATTCAAATATCCATGGTGTTTTCTACGCTTCTAATGATTTGGGTCTATTGTATTTTTGATCCCCTTGATGCTGGTGTGATCTTCTGAACCATTCTTTACAAAAACATTGTCATTTTATGTGAATTTCTTCACATGTCACAGTTTACCTGTTTTATGCAGACTTCTTTGCAGTTTTCCCATTTTGATTTCCACAATGTTTTCTTTGACTCTGATGACCTGATTTGGTTGCGTTTTTGACTTTCTTGAGGCCTGTATAGTCTTCTAAACCATTCTTGCCAAAAACCTTGTCATTTCATGTGATTTTCTTTGTTGTGTCGTTTTTCATGATTGCGATATTTTATGTGGATTTCTTCGTAGTTTTCGCATATCATCCTGCACATCCATCCAGTCTTGTCTTGGCATTCATATGAAGAAATTCACATACAAAGCGAATTAGACTAGAAAGACCGAGTTTCTCGGGCGTACGAGGGTGCCAAACACCATCCCCGTGCGTAATAGGAATCCTTACCCATCCTCTGGTTAGTAGACATCTGGTCTTCACATTTGCATTTCATGCCTTCAATCCTTGGTAGTTTGTTTGCATTTTTCCTTGTCTTTCCCGTAAAAGTTTAGGTGGCGACTCCTTTTCTTTTTTCGTTTTATCCTATCTTGTGCCTTCGCCACTTGGAATGGCTGTGATCTTCTCTGTCTAGCGCGACACCGCGTCAGATCCCTAGGCCAGCATGGTCATAGAAGTGGTGACTCCGCTGGGGTGTACTAGATTCTGGGTTTTCAGGTTAGTCTTTTTCGCTTGCTTTGTTGGTGATTATTTGCTTACTTAGCAGGCCTTTCACACTTTCTTTCACACATTTGCTCTGTCACTGCACACACATGCTATATATCTTTCCTTTTGATGTGATGGATGTTTTTCTTTTCACAATCATTATGCCACGACACTTGCACATGCCATGATCATGCCTTTTGCTTGTTGTTTACTTGTCTGCTTACCTTGTGTGTTTTCTTCCCCTTTTCGCACTTGACATGCCTAGGAGAGTAAAGACGTGTTTGTTTCTCCCTTCTGGTTAAAATAAAACACACAAACTCAGAGAACAATTAATAAGGCAAAACTAGAGACCAAATCATACTCTTCCCTTTGGTTAATAAAATGCAAGTAAAAAACACAAAAGCATATTGCACGATTGATCATATAGGGCATGCATCTTCTCCCCTAAGTCCACCTACAGTCCGTGAAGAACAATTCTAGTAGTCCGTTCTATAGCTTTGGTGTAGGACGTGTTGCTAGTTTGTTCTCCCTTTTTCGGGATCGTGTTGGTGTTAGTAGAGGGTATAGCTCCATCTACTGTAGGAGATGAGGCCACCAACGCACCACCTGTTCACTGCTTGCGCTTTGGCCAGGATTTAGAGAGGGGACCTTTACTTTCTAGCCTGAGTCGGAGACCTATTTACCCATGTGTGATCTTGGAGTAGACGACCTTCTAGGAAACACTTAGTTGGTGAGAGAGACATGTTAGTTACATCCATGTACTTGAATGCCATTCATACCACTATAACAATTGCATCTTGTTGCTAGTTCTAACACTAGTAGTTTCCTTCTTTTTCTCAGGTAGAGCATGAGTTCCTTAGCCACTACTCGAGCGTTCCTGCCTTGACTCCCCTGTTTGTGATGCTTCATTGCTGATCGTCTTTTCCTGAGTTATTCATCACTTTGACGATAGCTTGTCCTATGATTCATTCCCTTGTTTGCCATCGTAGTCTGGTTCTCACTCATTCCCAATCAGCCATGGCACAACACTCCAACGAGTCTCTGTCCGTCACTGTTGCTCTAGAGGGCACCCCATTTTCGGCCCCTCCTACCCTTGTTGTGTCTTCAGCTGTTCACTTTATCCCCTTCGTGCATCACAGAGGTTCTGTCCCTTACGCTGTGGGACATCCACTGACCTTGGCCAGTCAGGAGCCAGGCACTGAGTCTATCTCGGTGACCCTATAGCTCGAGTTCCAGATGTATCGCTGGTGGCCTCACTTCCTTAGGGTTCCTTCTCTTTTAGCACCCAGCCTACGGTGGCAACATCTCTTGTAGTTTCCCTGCCTCCAGGACAATTTATAGTTGTCCCATCTATGACATCCAGACCTTTGATTGTGCCATCTCTCACTGTCCCTGAGGGATCTCCTGCTGCATAGGCAGAATATCTGTTGGCCCTCGCCTAGAAGATCGAGGGCATGGCTTTTGCAATTCAGTCTACCATAGACCCTAATGTTCCTGAGGTTCCACGATAGCCTGCTCCGATGTTCCAGGAATCGACACCATCACCTCAGCCTTCATCCTAGCTCCTCACTGCACCCACTTTAGGTGTAACACAACTGCCTCAGACACACCACCTCACTGCGCAACATTCTACTCTAGCATCTGGTGGCCAGCTCCTTGGGTTGGAAAACATATGGAAAACATACTCTAAACTATGGAAAACATTTTCAAAACCATGCATTTCTTTTCCAATCTTTTTCAATTTTTATGTCATAAATCTTTCATGGAATCAAAACCACGTGTAAATCACCCAAAACACACAAACCAGGATATCATTGTAGGGTCACCTGTAAATCACCTGAAGTGGGAGCTAAGGGTTGTAAATATCCTATTTTCACATTTCCAAGAGTTAATTAAGGATAGAAACCTTGAGGTGCCCTAAATCACACAACTAAGGGCTTATAACATATTTTCTAGATTTTTCCATGATTTATTTAAAAACATACTTGATTTTACTTGATTCAAGGTCGTTAACTGTGGTAGAGTCAACACATTCAAACTGGTGGTAGGTTTGAGTACCTCTTAGCGTGAAGTCGCTAGTTGTGACAGAACTAACAGTCTCATTTTATTCAATACTCAAGCCAGTGGTAGGTTTGAGTATCTTTACCATTATTTTATGTGAGTTTATTAGTTGTGGTAAAGTTAATACTCTTATTGCACTCAGATTAGTGGCAGATTTGTGTATTTTCATGTTAAAATAAAATGTTTTTATGGAATTTTTGAAGTTTTTTCAGGCTTTTAACATATCTCTTTGGATTAATATAAAAGACAGAGGGATAAACTGCAAAAGATCAGGTTGTTGCCTTATTGACTGGCGATAGATATTGTCACCACTCTACACAACTATAAGTTTAGTCGCCACTTCAATAGACGACAAGTAATCTCAACGCCATAGAGAGCAGCGACAAGTATCCTGGTACTCTCTCTCAAGATATTTTGTCATCCAGGGCTTTGATATAATATATGGGGATAATTATAAAATATCATAACAATTTCCCCATGATTATTATTATTTCTACGATTTTTCCAACACTTAAATATATATGGAATAAACTCTTATAAATATCAAGTAATTTAGGAAAATTCTAAAAATATGGACAACGTCAAATTTAAAAATATATATCATTATTTTTAGGAAAAACGAGATTTTATGTTGGTTATTATGTTTTTTTTGTATAACCACATTTAATTCAAATAATATTTAAAAGTAAAGATAAAATCTAAAGGATCTCAAGTGATAAATCTTGGCCAGGTCAAAGATACCTGTAAAATTCATCTATTCAATTTCAAAAGATATTATCCAAATGGAAGCGCTGGCATCTACATCAAAAACCTTAAATCCATATCCACAAGGGTGAACGAAACATAAACCACCATAAATTCTTAAAAATATATCAAAATGCAGGGCCCTAAGTCTACTACTATTTGGGACAAATTTATTGAAAATCGCTACGTGTAACTGAAGATATAAAATTTAGAAGAGAATGAACCCAAAATGAATGAATAGTAATATTCAATGGAAATCCTCTGTAAAATCTTCCATAAATCTTAGAAAATTATGAATTTACTACCATTCAACAAAAGCAAGCTAATCTATGCATTTTTTCATGAATTTGGAATGAAAAGGAGGGAGATGGGTCACGTACACAACGTTGGCAAGTCTTCTCTTTCTTCCCTCGGTTCTTGCCCCTTTCTTCTCCAGTAGTCTCACATAGTTACACACTCTTTCTCCCTCTTTTCCTCACCCTCAGGTCTTCCCTTTCTCTCCGTTACTCTTTCCCCCTCATCTCGACGCCCTTTGCCTCCTTTTTATTGCTGGCTTGCCATTGATAGCCACCCAAAAACACAGGTTGGCAGTGCGACAGGGCATGGGGCATGGCGACAAGGTGTTGACCATGCAATTCACTATGCATACTTATCATTACATCCTTCCTAGGGTCCACACACACAGAGATCGTAAAATACTAAAATACCACACAATACAGAGAACTATAGAGAAACCACGTACACAACCAAGGAAATTACCATAAATTTACCAACAAATATTCATACAATTACTAGTAATCAAGTTCCAACTTGTCCAGATTACACACAAACGGGTATCAATTTCTGACATGAAATTAGATTATTTTCTGGATTTTGGATTGGCCAAAATGTAGTACCAAGCCACAAGACACATCCACAAAACCAATCCACAAGGCTAATATTCCACGGCCTTAATCTGCAGTTTCCCATACAAGTATGCAAATTTTACATCCTATCCCGTTAAAAGAATTTCGTCATCGATATTCGCCTTTAGTAGAATATGTGGGGGTACTGTGATAGGATGACTGCATCACGTTTCCAATAGCCTCTTCTACACTATGGTGTTGCCATTGAACTAGTACAAGGGGAATCACTTTATTCCTGAGGACCTGTTCCTTTTGGTCAAATATCAGAATAGCATCCTCCATCATAAATAGATCCTTTTGTAACTCCTCTAACAGCACTAGTATCACCTAGGACGTGTTTGCCAAGCACTTCCTTAACATTGAAACATGAAATATGCTTTGCACTCCAGAAAGGTCCGGAGGTAGATGTAGACACCCTGATTTTGAGGTGGCCCGTTGATGGGTCTGAAGGTGATGAATTCAGATCTTGCTTTTAAAAACTCAAAGGCTTCCATGTGCATCAAACCAACCTAGAGACATAGGTTAGAATCCAGGTGCAAATCCTACATCCTATTAACCCAACACATTAGGCTAGCATATTGGTTTAGTACATTTAGCTAGAATACCTAAATAACACACTTTTCCAGCACATTTGGATAGCACACCAATCTGGAGTACTTAACTAGCGCACCATAGAGGAGTACCAAGATGGCACACCAATTTGGAGCACCTAACTAGCACACTAATCTGGCGCATCAGTCAACTGGCACACATTAGTGGCACACAGCCACGATTTCTAGGTCACCATCCCATTGTAAACCTATCACTCCTCTCCTCCACGCCTGACAGCCCAGCTATCAACATCCACTGAGATTGCCAGCGTTGATTCCTCCATCAGCACAAATTCTTGCACAATCTCCGACCAAGCTCGAATAGCCCCTCTAGCTCGTGCGTCGCATCCAACGCTCCTCGTTCGCTGGAGAAGTTAATCGATGGCACTGGAGGCACCACCGACATATAAAGCAAACCACGGTTGACTACAAAAGGGATCAAAGAATTCCACCTCCATAACCAACCTATTCGAGTAACCCTTGACGACGCCAGAGTGACCACACGCTCGTCACCAGAGTATTTGCATCCAAGGAGCACCGCCGTCGAGTCTTGGCAGAAGGCCTCTACCAATGGCAACATCAAAAGGGGTAACCAACCTTCATCCAGGTAACTATCCTCCTTCCAATCTCGAATAGGTCCCCAATAGTCTTATTTAGCGTCGTCAATCTTGTGTATTTGCATTTTTGGTCTGGGCTCCCCTTCGTTTTCATCCCCTACTACATCGACCTTTCTTCTCCAGTGGTGGGCACAACCCATCGGTGGGTTCGAGGCCCATGGCCTCTCAGTTGGGACAAGACCCTAACACCTCTCCCCATCTCCCCCTTCCTCCTCCCTAAGCCTCCATCGCTTAAGAGAGGATTCCCTGGCCAACTATGATTAGGAGTACGCCGTCGTCGCCCCTGCAACCACCTCCCTCCGCCGCAAAACCCACCAAGTGGGTGGAGCCCTCTGACTGTACCCGCTTTGAGCCATCACTTCAAGAAGTCCCACCTTTTCATCATGGAGCTCCCCACATCACCTTGCCACCGTCACAGCCCTAGGAACATCGCCCCCACCTTAGCCATGTCCATCGCCGACACGAGAGGTGGGTAGAGCCACCCGAATATCCCTGATCATCGCCGACATCTTCGGAGTGCCCACCGTACAACCCCAATGCTTCCCTACTCGCTGCCACGCCATCCCAACAGCAGCGCCCCATCCGCGACCTTCGTCGCCTTCTTGTCCAGCATCGACAAACCCTTGCTGGAGCTCGAGGTGGGGGGAGCACCGCAGCCCTCTCCGACCTTGCCTGACACCTCAGGGATACTCGCCACGCCTCCCTTGAGCTTTTCCCGCCATCGCCCGTCGTCCTTCGATGCTACACCACTGCCAGTCCCTCGTTGGAGCTGGCACCAGAGTGGAAGCATCGGTGATCCGCCAATGATTTTCGAATGCCCTCTGTTTAGGGGTAGGTCCTCAACTTTTTATATTTGTTACACTTAGGTCCTTAGGTTTCATCACATCTAGGTCCCTAGGTTTACTTTCGTCACATTTAGGTCCCTAAGTTTTCATTGCATATAGGTCCCTAAGTTTTCCTTGCATCTAGGTCCCTATGATCACCAATCTGGTGCACCTGAGTGGCGCACTGAATTGGAGCACCAGACAGGCGCACCATCCAAGCGTATCTCTTTGGTGCACCAAACAAGTGCACCATCCAAGTGCATCTCTCTAGTGCACCAGACAGGCGCACCTGCCTATTTCAGTGTGCAAATAGTATATAGTGTTAGAAATAGTGCATGATTTTGATGATAACTTAAATCATTGCTAGTGCATATTTTTCATAAATATTAAAGGATGAAAAGATTATAAGCTCTTAAACATATATACTCAAAAATATGACTGGAGATATACTTCTGTTTTTTTGTATAAATTTTCAATTGTATGTAAGTGTTTTTCAAAGAAATAGAAACGGCATACCGGAGTCAAATCGGCATACCGTTTCAGTAAAAAACTGTATGGACAAACAGCGTTCCGCTAGATAAAAAGAAGAATCTAAAATGGCATACCACAGATTTTTCGGCATACCGTTTCAGTAAAAAATGGAATATGCATCGGAACTCCGGAACAGATGAGGAGATGAAGACAGAGCTAAAAAACGGCATACCAGAAGAAAACGCCATACCGTTTCAGAAGAAAATGGTATACCGAAGGATTTTCGGCATACCGAATTGCCCGTGGATTGCAGATTAAAGATCATTTTTGGCATACCGAGGCCAAAACGGCATATTGTTGGACTAACCGTTTACGACCATTTTTATAGTCGTTAGACACATCTCGAGGCGATCCTACGGCTATAAATAGGACACGTACAAGGCCTGAAAAAGCACACCAATTGAGAATACTTGTAATACTATATATTGTCTTCATTATTGTTCATTCTCCTCATGAGACTTCATTGTATAATCATTGCTGTAATTCGATCTCTGTGAGAGGGAAATCCTGACATTTGTAAAAGCTACAAAGCAAAGGGCTCTAGCTTCTTGGGGATAGAGAAGTGGGAAGAGCAAGGAAGGTGTTGGTGGTGTAGCCAACAAGTAAGTCTTTTTATTTTAATAC
>JAMKQA010018034.1:0-13026 GCA_024699735.1 Posidonia australis | reverse complement strand
ACTCATTTAGATTTATAAGATCTCTCTCCAGCTACTTTTTTCTAAGCCTGAATCCTTTTTTTGAGAAATTCTTTGAACGCAGGTTCGTTCTCCTTAACACATGGACTGTTTTATTTAATTAATAAATTCTGGACATTGATTACAACGTAATAAAACAACGTCTACAACACATCGCATGTAACCTGTTGTCCTTTGAACACTGTTTGTTTTTTTCAATTTGTTCATGTTCCACGTCTTGCAGATTCGTCTGTTATTGCTTATATTTGATCATTGGCTGTGAAGATTATTTCTTCATTAAAATTTAAAACAATTGAATCCAAGTGAATACTGACATGTAGTTCTGTAGGTATACATTTATTCTAGTGGTAGCAGAGAAGCTCAGAGGCTTGTTTTTGGGAATACAACACATGGTGACTTGAGAAAATATCTCTGTGGATATTTTGATACAGTCATAGGGTATGTTTCCGTCTGTAGCCATTGTCTCCTCAAATATCTCTCTGCAGATGTGTGCCTTAAATATTTTGTTTTCATGTGCAGAAACAAGAAGGAAACACACAGTTACCTTGAGATCACGCAGTCACTTGGAGTAGATGATCCGTCTCAAATTTTATTTGTCACAGATGTTTATCAAGAAGCTGTGGCTGCAAAGGCGGCAGGTAATTCTGTAAGCATTCTTAATTGGAACCAGTTGTGTTTCTTTGTTTTGGCGTTCTCTCTACCTTTTTGCCGAAGACTGCAAACTTTGATTAGATTTTTATAGGCTAATATTTTTTTCGTTTTTCTAAGGTTTAGACCAAACAACCTTCATTTACATCCCAGCAATCATTATGCTGAATCTTTCCTTAGTTTTTAAGAATTAGCTAGCCAAGTCATTTGACTTTCATACCAACAACTATGCTAAGTATTTATAGTGACGAAAGTAGTGTTTGGAATTATTTTTTTATATCAACTTATTGCGTTAAGCTTTTATTACCTAATAAGTGTTTCCAAACGAGTTAACTTATCAAACTTTTTCAAAAAAGCTAGTTGTAGCTTTTTTGTTCATTTTAAGTTTTTGAGGTAGCTTTTAGAAAAACTAATAGATGTTAGTTTTTTGAAAAGTTATAAATATTAGTCATAGTTTTTCCCATGATATCTGTAGAAGTTAATTTTAATTACAACATGAGTTAAGACAATGATGGTGGCGGCGACGGTGGTAGTCAACGACGACAGTGGTGTTGGCTGACGACGGTGGTGGTAGCTGACGGAGGTGGTGGTGGTGGTCGGCGATAGTGGTGGTGATGGCCGACGACGGGGAGGTGGTGGCGGCTGATGGTGGTCGACGATGGCAATGGTTGTCGGTGGGGATGGTGGTGGTGGCTGACGGTGACGACGGTGGTGGCGGTAGTGTTTGCCGATGGCGATGGTAGTGGTTAGCGACGATGGTGGTGGCAGTGGTTGTGGGCCTTGTGGCCGACGATGGTGGTAGTGGTGGCCAATGGCAGTGGTGGTGGTGGTGGTTGTTAACAACGATGGTGGTGGTGACCAATGATAACAATGATGGCCGACGGTGATGGTGGTGGTTGACGGCAACAACTGTGATGGCGATGGACGGCAATGATGTAGCGACTAGTGGGTAGTGGTTGACGGTAATGATGACGACAATGTAGTCTTTTGATTAACTCATAAGTGATTATTTGACATACAAATCAAACAAAATTTTCTTTACTTCTGTAAAAGTTACAAAAAGTATAATTTAACAAAAAGTTAGCTTTTTTTAATAAGCTATATTAAAAAAGGTGTTTCCAAACTTAACCTAAGTAGTTTAATTGTTCTAGACTTCATTGGAATTGGATGTAGTAGTAGTTTAGTTCAAGGGGTTTTCTTCCAATGTATATCGTTTCTTTTCCCAACATAATAGTTTATAATTTGTCATCTCTACTGTCGACAGTATTTTCCTTTCTAGAAATGCTGTCTTCTCAAGGCGGGAAATAATTTGGCTCTATATTCTTGTATCTTTTTTCAATATTTTGTTCTAGACACTAACATATAGACAAAATATGTGAAGGAAAGAGAAGGTTACCCTGAGGAGATCATTGAACTAGACATACATCACAGATGGGTAGCTAGTCAATTTACAATTTTGACGTCAGTCTAGGTTGGAAGAATGGGTTCTTGACATCCTTTTGAGATTTCCTCTGGTCTTCCTAGCTCGCTAGCCACTAGGAGAGTAAGATACACTGCCATAGTTTCAGGCTCCTAGATGGAGATGATATGAGAAAAGCAGCAATCAGAATACGTTTTAAGTGACTGGTGTTTCGTTTTTCTGGAATGCACCTAAGTAGAAACCTTTGCTACAAAGTCCCATTGCTGAATTCCTTTCTTCTTCTTTTTGTATTTTAATTGTATTTGCATCTTCTAATGACCTTCATGTCCTTGTTGACTTCCACAGGAATCTATTGTGATATCACTTGCTTGTCATTTCCCGTTGTTTCTAACTGCTCTATCGTGATAAAGAAAAGTTGCACCTTTGTCCGTTAAACTTGCATCCTTTTGTAACATTTCCTAATGAGAAATTTGTTGCCAATGTTTCTGTCAGCCAAACATGATCATGATATTCCCTTATTATATATGTATGTTTCAGGCCTAGACGTGATAATTTCCATTCGCCCTGGGAACTTGCCGCTTCCGGAAGACCATGGTTTCAAGACAGTCAGATCATTTGCAGAAATATGAGCTAATACATTTTCTGTATGTAATATATCTCCATGCTGTGTTGCATGCATGGATGTAATCAAACTAATAAATTAACCCTGCTGTAAACGTATAGCTGCTTTGGTTATCACTTGTCAGTGTTAATTATCTGTAACGGTACGTGATCCTTCAGTTTTTTAAGGAGTCTTATGAGTGAGAGAGCCTGAAGAGGTTGTTGTTTGTAAAACAGTACTGGAAGATCATATAGCAGTCCATTCTTTCTCAACATTTATGATTCATGTGCATCAGTGCGTGCAACTCAATCTGCATTTTATCCCTAAAAAAAATGTTACCGGAAAACGTCGAAGATTCCTATTTGAAAAATCTTGATCAAATGGACCACGGTAGTATTGACTTTAAGGCCTGTTTTGAGATACTGTTTTTTTTTTTTTTATGGTTCTTCTATAGAATTTTTTTAAGGTAGTGATTGGTTTTTTGTGGTTTTGAACCACTCATTTCAGCCTTTAGTAAATTTGTGTATGATTGTATTCAGGGTTGTAGGTATGTAACATTTTTAGTCAAATTTTTAGTAAAAAAAGTGTCAAATTTTTAGTTGTGTTTGGATTTTGGTTTATGATTTTTTTTTTCATATTCTGATTTCTTGTTAGAAGATCACACACTGTAATTTTTTATGTTTATCAAATTTACACAATAGAAATTATGTCATTTTCTGCAGTTAAGTCAAGCGATTATGTTTCTCATTTAATTCTGATTTGGTTTGTATCATATAAAGATTCGTATCACAATCCACATGTCTTGAAACAGAGCTGCTCTTTAATTCAGACCATGTTAGCTCTCATCCTGCGGTCACTTTATTATCCTCGCCTACCCTGACAGTTAGCAGGAGGGCGAGGGGAGCAGAGGAGCCGAGAGACGATGCATGCCTTCACCGTGGCAGCCGCCCACTCGCCACAGCCACAGCCACAGCCACCGCCACCGCCACCACCACCACCACCACCAACTCCACGATTCATCCCCCCATTTCCGTATCTCCCTACCACCACCCGCCTCACGACTGCTTCCTCCTCCTCCTCCTCCTCCTCTAAAACCCTACTTAAGCCCCATCCCTCCACCACCACCAGCAGAACAGCAGCAACAACAACCTCCCATTCCTATTCCTCCTCCAGGAAATCCGCCGTTTCGGCCGTGAAGGAATCCACCGACCTGCTCGCTTCCCTCTCCAGGTCTACAAGCAAACTCCCTCTTAAATCTCCAATCCATACCAAAAAAAGGAACTGTTTTTTTTTTTTACTGGTGGAACTCAATTCGTCCAGATTCTCGTGTGTTTGATTTCATTTTCATCAGTGACCTCTTAGAAACTGCGAATTCCCAGGTTTCAGGCGGCTTTTGTTTTAGCTAGAAATGGGTGATCATTGGAAATGATTAAAGGTGAAGTTGCGTGAGCTGCTTTTGTGGTGGAATTTAATTGGATTGGGTCTCGTCTTGAGTTTTCTTTTGTTTGGACAAGCGAAAACATATGGTGAATAGAATTGGCTGAAGTAGAGGTTGGGTCTTGTAGAGGTCTAGGAGAACTTCGTTCTTCGTTAGTCTCATGAGCGGCCTCATTCCTCAGGAGTCGACATGGCAAATTTCGATTCACTATTATTAGATGGCTTGCTTTAACCTTATGCTATTAATGTTTATATTTTAGCAGTTTTTAACTGGTTAATGCTTTATTGGATAATTTTTTTTTTGTGGTTGCCATGTTGGAACTTGGGAGATTACTAAGTTTTATTTTTTGATCAGACCACGACTTTTCTTTTGCTTGTTGAATCTCGTTGATTTTATGGAATGTTTGTATTCATGGTACAGCTTCTGGTTAACTTGGTGAAATTGTAAAACAAAAGCTCTCTCTTACAGATTTGAAGGGCTACTACTGGTGCAAGATTTGAATGTCATCTTACGACATTTTGGGAATTTGGAAAGATGGTTGGAGGTCTCTCAAGTTAGTTAAATAGAACGGTTTTCTCTCTTTATTTTATTATTTGTTGAAGTAGAGCATATAATCTATTTTCTTCTTACACATTAACTTGCTTGGTTCATCATTTATCTCTGGGTATAAGCGTGAGTTTGTTCATAAAGCATGTAGAAGGATTAACTTACTTGACATTTCGGAATTCTATTTTTACTAGAAGAATTTAACCTCTGTGAGCGATATTTTATTCAATAACAAACTATGTGTGATGGAGGAGTTGTTGTGCAGATTGAATTGGTTACTGAACAGGTGGATTAGTTAGTCTTGTTTATTGTCCTTTTTTTATTTTCTTTTTGTTCAATTTCTCTTTCAACTTGTTTTTGTATTTGTCATTTCTCAGATGATGCTTATTTATTAATGAGAATCATCCCACCCTTTCCTTCAAAAATTTAACATCTGTGAAATCCAGTTTCAACTGAAACCCTAATGATTTCACAAATTGCACTCAACAAACAGATATTCTTTTGTCCTATTAGAAATATCCAATTTCTATTATTCACTTCTTAATTCTTACACATAGTATGCTTATGGCTACTAAATTTTATATTTGCATGTGGAACAGGTTTCCTTTATGGTTATGCCTACTAAATTTTATATTTGCATGTGAAACAGTTTTCCTTTATTAGATATATCCAATTTCTTGGGGTTAAGTTTTTTCAGCATGGAATGGCTTTATTATAGAATAATGTAAAATAGTCCTATACGATGAGCATGAAAGGCATCTCTAATAAAGCATGTTACTTTCTAGATTTTTATCGTTGTCTTTGAATGGTGGTTTCTATATCTTTCCTTCCAAAAATGCTGGTCTCTGTTTTGATTAGTAAACTGTACCATATACATGAGCGTTTTGCAAATTTGGATGTTGAAATACACCATCCATGTATTTTGAAAGATTAGACGTCAGATTCCTACTTCTGACTCATTTAAAGGTTTGTTTTCACCGACTAAACCTTATCGTTCATGTGGTCAAAATGTCTCGTATTCTTTTATAAACTTAAATTTTCTTTACTATATTTATGGACACAGTATATGGTTAGAAGCATTTATAAAATGAAATCATAATAATCTAAACACTCATATTTCATTTTCTTTTTAATGGTTAATAGTAAGAAACATTTGTAGTTTATGTAAGAAATAATATATCTAACAATTATGTTTCAGTTTTTTTATTGTATGATTGGAAGAAGCATTTATAAAATGTGAAGGCAATAATATTTTAAACAATTATCTTTCAGCTTTTTGATTGGATGAAGCAGCATGACGAAGTAAATGTGGCATCCTATAGCAGTTTTTTCAAATATATGGGGAAAAGCCGAAATCCCATCAAAGGTCTGCAAGTCTATAACAGTATAACTGATAAATCTACCGGAAATAACGTGTCCATCTGCAATTCTATCCTTGGCTGTCTTCTGAAAAATGGGAAATTTGAGTGCAGCTTCAAGCTTTTTGATCAGATGAAGCAGGATGGTTTGAACCCTGACTTGATTACTTATAGTACGGTAAGATGTGTTCTGGTTCTTACATATTGGATTTCAAGTTACTTGGGATCCAGGAAATATTGGGTTTACTCACTTGCAATGACCATCTTCTGTCTCACAGCTTCTGTCAGGCTGTACTAAAATGAAAGAGGGTTACTCTAAGGCAATGCTATTGATCAATGAACTCAAAAGCAATGGTCTGTGCATGGACAGTGTAATATATGGGACTTTATTGGCTATCTGTGCTTCAAACAACTTGTGTGAGGAAGCAGAGTTGTTTTTTCAACAAATGAAGGCTGAAGGTCTTTATCCCAATCCATTCCATTATAGTTCCTTGCTAAATGCATATTCAGTTGATGGAGATTATTTGAAAGCTGATAATTTGATTAAAGATATGAAATCTGCAGGATTGGTACCAAATAAGGTTTGTTTTTTTATCCACAAGAAACATCTGTTCTGTGAGCCTTGTAAGATAACATTTTCGTGATTCGTTAAAAATAAGATCACAACATATCTATTCCAGTGTTTTGTGAGCAAGATGAGACTGTGATAAAGAATCTAGGGGGAGATTTACTAGAAATGTTAGTTTAAGTACCCATTTATTGTACTGAAGCAAATTGGAGGCATAAGTGAAGATTATGTGATTTTAGATTGTTATTGACCACAAAATTTTATTCAGACTTAAAACAACTAAGGGCATCACCAGCTGAGTAACCTGGGTTATGCCATGTTGATGTCTTGATGATGACTTTCCACCCTATTCCTTATTCTGCAGTTGAGTGCACTGTAATTTAGTCCCTTGTTTTCTTTTTCTTTTTCCTGTCTATATGAGGATAATTGCCTATGATTTCTTATTGGACAATGAAGCCATTAGTTAGTTGGCGTGTAGGGTGTTGTACTGTATCTATATTACATCCTATTTTCAGTCCTTGCAATTATTCACATTTTTTGCCTCTTGAATGTGATTTTTCAACATGTACAACTAAATGTAACACCTCCATTTCATATGCCTGAGTTAAGCTGGACGGCACTTCCAATTAAGGGAAATTTCTATGTGCTATATATGTTGGTCATGTGCTATTCAGTTTTCTTTGCTATCTAATTGCATCCTAGTGAGTAGTGAAACTGGAGAATTGAGTTTTGATTCATGGATATTCATTGTGCAGGTAATTTTGACAACTTTGCTCAAGGTATATGTTAGAGGAGGGCTACTTGAAAAATCAAAGGAATTACTGGCCGAATTGGAAGTTTTGGGCTTTGCTGAAGAAGAGGTATATTACACTATGTGCACATATTATCGCTGAATTTGGTAGTGGCAAGAGTAGTAAACAATTTAGCTCCAATTGTTTTTTTGCTCTGACATTTTTTTTATTGGTGTAGTGAACTAGTGATTGCCTCTTACAACCACCCATAAGTCCCAAGTTTTTGCTTTGACATTTGGATGATCATCTATTCATCTTAACCCTTACTAGGATTTGAAAATAAATATGTACATGTAACCAGTGTATCTGCTCCATTTGTATCCTGGTGCTAGTACATATTTCTAGTGAATGCTCAAGCCGTCTCACTCCTAATGTATTACACTCTTGCATTACTTGACTATTCTACTCACTTTATGGCAAAGTACTAGCAGATAAAGCCCCTTACCTTTGCATGACATGTCTACAGCTAAAATTTCTTTGTTCCTTTTGCTAGTATTATGTCCTAGTACGTCTTTGTATGTGGTTTCTACATTTATACGAAACCCATGCTATTTTTATGTTTAGTTGTGTATCAATTGGTAATGTAACGTTGTGACCAAAAAGTGGCTATGTGAAAGTACTTAAGTATTAAGAACTGAGTTTATCATGACAGCAAGGAAAAGACACCTGGTAAATACACTATGTAATTTGTTTCTAAGTACCATATACTACTCTTGGATCTATTTATTTTTTCTCCTCATCAAACTTGATGGTACAATACCACAACTATGTTTAATTATTTGTGTTTAAAGATTCTTGTGTACAATTTTTTCTATGTGCTTTCGATGATAAACCGTGATAAGAAAATGGAACCTGCTGACCATATATTTTGATGTCAATTCAATGTTTCTTCATCTTGAAAGGAAATCTTTACATTGCTGCGTACTCTTTGCAAACTCTGTTGTAGATGCCATATTGCTTGTTGATGGCTATGCTTCTTTGCAAACTCTGTTGTAGATGCCATATTGCTTATTGATGGATAAACTTGCGAAGGCGGGCCTTGTTCAGGAGGCTAAAGCCATATTTGATGAAATGAATAGGAAAAATGTAAAATCTGGTGAGCTTTTGGTAAAATCCGAATCCTTCATGGAATTTATACAAACTTTCAGCTTTGGTGAAACAGTGCAGCTCCTAGGGGTTGTTTTGCTATAAGAGATAAGTCTTTCTGCTTACACTTCTCTCTGTCTTTTTGCTCCTTATATATGCAGATGGATATTCCTACAGCATCATGATTTCAGCATTTTGTCGAAGCAGATTACTTGAGGAAGCAAAGAAACTAGCCATGGAATTTGAAGTCAAATATAACAAATATGACCTAGTAATGCTTAATACACTTCTTAGGGCTTATTGCAATACAGGTGATATGGATAGTGCAATGCAAATGTTGAGGAAAATGGATGAATTAACAATTTCTCCAGATTGGAATACATTTCATATCTTAATTAAGTATTTCTGTAGAGAAAAGTTGTATCATCTTGCATATCGAACGGTTGAGGACATGCATAATAAAGGCCATAAGCTGGACGAGGTAGGTTATTTTTTGCAAAGATGTTCCTTTCTTTTGCTTAAGTAAACAATCTGATATGGTTTTCCTAATCTTATGATGCATTTGTTGGGTTTTTTTTTTTGAGCAATCATTTGTTGGGGGTATTAGCACACACTGCACACCCAGAAATGGTGGTAAAAGAAACAATGGGAAAACATTTCCCTTTTGACCAAGTAATTCCCTAGTGGTTGTGCATCACACGGAAGGGATTTTTTTCCTATTGTTTCCCAGATCTGGAGAGCCATGAGAATGTCATTTTCCACCTCAAAGGGGTAGAATTTGGGAGGGAAATTTTTTTCCATGGTTTGCATAAACATTAGAAAATTGGTTGAAGGGAAAATAAATACCCTTGTTTTCCATGGAAAATAATTTTTTTTAACCACAGGATTTACTTTTATTACTTTTCTATGTCACTAACACCCCTTAACAATCTGATTATTGGCTCATTCTGCCTTATTCAACCATGGCCATATGGATCAATAATGGAATGTATGTTTTGTGTACTGAATCACATGAAATTTTAGACAACTCCATTCATATTTATGTATTTCACTCTAGAAGGCTTATGATAAACTGAAATAGGGCCTCATTTGGTTGTTAGATATTGAGAATGCTCCAAAAGGCTTATCTTATCCATGTTTGAACATATTTACAAAACATTAGGTCCCGCGGAAGTACATAAAAAAACTTCTGAATTGTCCACATTTCACAGTTTACTATCACCTTTTGTTAGCATTTAGCAACATTATCTCAGCTCGTTGAGGCTGTAGTCACTTGCAGCAAACGTGGCTATAGGCACTTTATTTTGCACTAATCAATATTTTCTTCAAATTTTTGATTTTAGGATAGTGTTATCACTTATCACACTATAGAGTAGATATGGTTATCATATAATTCCTTCATCTATTGTCCCTAGTTTTAGTAAATTTCATCGCTTGAGACTTGAGGGTAACACCACAACATTGATTAAACAGGGAACTCCAAAAACTTTGGAACTAGAGTATGTTGTGGGTCATGAAGCAGAATAATTTAGTCTTTGATTAAAAAAGAAGAAGAAGTGCACAGCCAACATGGTAGGATGCCTGAATATGCATTTGGGAGCATGTTTAAGCATGATTTGGACTAATCTGAGGTGTCACTCTGCAACACGACAATTTCTGATATTATCACAGGCTTAGATATTTGCAATTTCTTTGGATGAATTGAATTTATCTTGCCTTTATCCAATTGTGAGTTAAAATGGTGTGGGCGCTGTTATTGATTGTTAGTTTGTTACAACTTGATTCTTTAGTTGTTGGAACATATTTCTTAAGGTTGCCCCCATATTCTTATTCTAACAAAAATTGCCATTTCATGCATAGTTGTGCCGATGTTTCATAAATCTGTTAAGCTACCTGCATGACTGCGCCATGTATATCCGTGCTCAGTACAATGTAGCAACTAAAACTATCAAGACTGGAACTTGCCTTACCGATCTCATATGCCCAGTTGGCCAGTTCCAGTACCTCAAGGTGAAAGGGAAAATAGGGTTACCAAAAGATGGGTAGGCAAATGGAGTCGAATTTCAAATGCTTGAATTATGTAGTCAGCTAAATTGAGATATCATTCCACTTATATGTTGGATTGAAGGAATGTTTCGTGCAATTAAAAATATTATTTGATTTTGGGCTGCTTGGTGGATCCCAATGCCATAAATTTTCTGGTAACCTAAGGTTAAGTTTGGGATTGTTCTGTTATCTGCAACAAAGTCAATTGTAAGATGCATTTCCCGTCATTTAAGCATTTCATAAGGAGCCCGAAATACCAGTATATATCTGGAATTGTATCATATCTCTAATTTCTTGTCGTGGAAACCTAGTAAGATCCTTTGTGTACGTCAGTTGTATTCAGATTTCTAGAATCCCTAGTGGATCTTACTCACCTTGAGTAATGATTTATATTGGTGTCCCATTCATGTGCTTTCAAAGAAAGTTTGCATCGATTTTCAGTTCTTATATGCGTCTTTTACGGCTTCTGAAATGTATGATTGTTTTTCTACTGACAATGGTGTAAATAAACGTGATGCATTAAGATGCAGTTCGGTGATATAATTTTCCAGATGAATGAATTCTGCAATTTCAGGTTTCAATTTCTTTTTGTGAAACTGCAGGAACTCTGTTCTTTTCTAATCATACAACTTAGTGAAGATGGTGCTGCATCAGATGCATTTTCTGTTTATAACATGTTGAAGTACAGCAAAAGAGCAGTTAGAAAGTCACTTCATGAGAAAATGCTCTCTATCTTGGTTGGAGCACGACTTTTGAAGGATGCCTATGTTGTGATGAAGGTACTAATCCTGATTTCTCCAGAACTAGATTAATCACCATAATTTTTTTATTCCATTATTTCCAATCATAATTTATTGAACAGGATAACACTGAGCATATCTCTGAGCCCACTTTGGAGAGATTTGCATTAGCTTTTATGAAGTCAGGTAATATAAACATGATAAATGATGTTGTGAAAGCTTTCAACCGTGCTGGTTGCAGAATAGACCGGGTATGTTGTGCCACTTATTTGCTGTTTCCCCATTATGTTTTTGTCTTGTAGACTGAATATTTATTTCTATATGATCTCTTCTATCTTTGAAGTCAGCATCATCTTTTATTGATTTATTATGTAGATGATATTGGCGGGGTGAATTTTTTTGTTTAACATGATGGAATTGAATTATCCTAAAAAAAACATGATGGAATTCAATTATCCTCAAAAAAACATGATGAAATTCATTGAGAATAAATCAGTAGTACTTGATGGTCATGATTTAATCGTAAGGTTTTTGCATTGGATCTCTGTTTGGAAGTCTAATACCTACAATATAAGATATATATATCTGCAACTGAGAGCACATTGTGGAACTCTGACATCGATCATGTACATTTCATCTGGTTGGAACAAAGTCTTGGCTGTTTTCTTTGTTTTACCCAATGTTATGGATGATAAGCGGCTAGTGCTATGAGTGGAACTTTAAGAAAACTGTTGTCTCCACGCAAGTTGAAATGAGGTCTTCCAATTTCATCAGAAGTCAGTAACCGATTCCACACCCTGAAATGTCAGTCCTTATCGCTTGATTTCTACTTTGAGTTGTACAAGAAAACATCTACTTTTATATTCTACATGTTTGAGATCGAGAAATGAAGTTTGCTTTAATTTGTAGTGCTGCCTATTCGACACCCTGAAATGCCAGGCCTTATCCCTTGATTTCTACTGAGTTGTACAAAGAAACATCTTATTGTATCTTCTACTTGTTTGAGATTGAGAAATGAAAGTTTACTTTAATATGTATGCTGCCTATTTTGCGACACTTGTGGCTTTTAGCTTTTTCCAAGATATTGATGTTTTCTTTTGAAGATGTGAAATTTATCCTTGTAGAGGCTGACAGTCTTTTTGCCCCACATTTCCCACTAACAAAATAAGTATTCTGTAGTCGACAGCTTTCCTCATGGCTTTTGCATGCACCTCATCCTTCTATTGCCCAACTTAAAAGCATAAGCTGACATCTTTTGCTTGTCCTGCAGGAGGTATTTAGTATAGCCATATCACGTTACATTGCAAAACCTGAAAAGAAAGATCTTCTTTTGCAATTGCTGCAGTGGATGTCAGGACATGGTTATATTGTGGATTCATCATCAAGGAATCTTCTTCTAAAATATTCACATCTATTTGGCCAGAAACATGTCATAGCG
Organism: Posidonia australis; assembly: GCA_024699735.1. NCBI lineage: Eukaryota > Viridiplantae > Streptophyta > Magnoliopsida > Alismatales > Posidoniaceae > Posidonia > Posidonia australis. The sequence continues at coordinate 328 of JAMKQA010018034.1, read as the reverse complement.
GAAATTTTATCCAAGCAACATGTAATGTCAAGGAAACTGAATAATCTAGATACAAAAAGATGAGGGTTGGCATCAATATTCAATCCATGAACCCACTATTGAAGGAAGACTGAGTGAGGGATGACACCATCAATTAAGTGACCAGCCTCCAGAATTTGATTGGGAAAAGCTGGTATTCACCAATTTTTGTTTGGAAATACATCTTGTATAGGATCTAAGTTGCTTGCAGCAGTTTTACTGCAGCTCATACATGGTTCTGTAGAGAAGCACATTCTCAATGAAGCATACTGTAACTATCACATACCAAGCATCAGTGAAACTATGTTAT
>JAMKQA010018033.1:0-16491 GCA_024699735.1 Posidonia australis | reverse complement strand
AAATCTTTTTCACGTTATAATATTTATGAAAATAAGCACAAGTGAATAATCATCAAAATTAAAATAAGCATACATTAGTCTTTTGTTATCATCAAAATTAAGATAAGCATACATTAGTCTTTTGTTATCATCAAAATCAAGATATGGCTAATAAAGCCAACAACAACATCCAAACATAAACCAGAAAAGAACTTGGTTACCGTCAAACCATTCTGATACTGTCTGAGAGTTTGAACATCAATGACGATGGGTTGATAAATATCCAACTCGTCCATAAGAACACGTAGAGAAGTGTAGTACTCCTGAAGAATCTAATCTCCCTACTGTAGAGAAAATAAACTCTCATATATCTCAAAAATTCTAGAAATATTCTTCTCATGACCATACGTCTTCCCAAGAGTATCTCAGCTGACAGGAGTTAAAAATATGACATCTGAGACGATAATAAATTCCATACTATTAACCAAACACGATATAATCCCATAATCTATAGCAAGCCAATCATTATACATGAGGTCTTTTAGAGAAGGGAGGTCATCAGTGATATGCTTCACGTTGCAATGGACTCCCAAAAACATGGTAAACGTCTTCACCTACAAAAGATATTTCTGATCATTTAACTTTATTATTGTACTACTCAGATGACAAAGCCATGCATCACCGAAGGAGGAAGAGGAAGATATTGTTGACATGTGGAATGACGGGAAACACGAGCACAATGTATGAAATGGTACGAATCAGACCAAACATAGTCTGAAAAGTCACAAATAGGGCACACAACAGCCCTACAATCGCATCACATGTGGCCTAAAACAAGGGCCCTCCTAGCAACAAGATTGCAGAGTCACCGAAAAGGGATGACAATGTTACCAGATGATTTCAAGGGACCGTGCCGACGACAAGAAAGGAGGAAGGAGGAAGCCTTTTGGGGTTTGGCAAAGAAAGGAGAAGGGCCAATCAATCGGCAAAAAGGCACTGATGGTAGAATAAGGCCTGACAAGGGATGACATTAGACTTGTCAATTTCTGACACGACACGATAACACAACACAAACACGACACGATATAACCGTATTTGGGTTTACTCTTATCATGTCTCGTGTACTTATCGTGTCTATCCGGTAGATACAATTATTAAACGGGTCATTTTCGTGTCTAAGGTACAAAACCTGATAAATACACGATAAGTACACGCTACCTAATCATGTATGTAGATTATAACTTTCACTATTTTGAATAGTGAATGTCTATGATATGTTGTAGACTTATGATATTAACATATGAAACAATGGAACTTGTGAAATATTGTTGAATAATTGGTTTCATGATTTATTGATTTATCTTTGATTTTTCTATGTGTATAAAACGTGTAAATGTTAAACATATACTAAACGTGTAATCTTGTATTAAATGTGTAACCATGTAATAAACGTGTACTCATGTCAATTGGATCGTTATCGTATCAAAACGACACGATTCACTTAAACGTGTACTTAACGGGTCATGTCGTGTATACACGCTAACAGACAATTCGTGTTTGGGTTCAGTATTAGGTACACGATAATTAAATGGATCGTGTTTGGGTTTAACATATATGTATAGTATACACGTTTATACACGACACGATCCATTTGACAGGTCTAGATGACATAGGTGAGCAACGACATGCGAAGACGGCCTTTGATGCATTGTGTGAGTGGGGAAAAGTAAGAGGATTAAGATTAGGCTCTTGATATCATGTTAAAGGTGAAAAAAAAATTAGATTACCTACAAAAGAGTTTACAAGGATATATATATATATATAGTACACCCTCCCTCAACTCTCTTCTTAGATAGTATCCTATCTAAATCATCCATCATGTTCATTATGATCAAATCTCAAAACTACTTTTACCCCTAAACCAAATATGATTTTTGGATTTTTTTTTTTTTTTTTTGAAATTCAAAAATTAGAAATCATTTAAAACCCTCACCCCTACCCTTACCCCGTAACAAACCCTACTACTTGCCACCTCCCCATGATGCGACGCCACCTCTCCTCACACAACCTCCAACCATTGCCCCTCACTATACCCGACGGCCACCACCCCCTTCACCACCCATCATAACCATTGCACCACCACCATACCCAACAACCATCATCGTTACCTACAGGCCCATCATCACCTGTGAACCTAACCACTGGCCCGCACTCACAATCTGGCCTTCACCCAAATTCATGGAGACGCTCATCGAAGAAGAGCTCGCACAACATCCCGCACTATTGATTTTAGTCCCAAGTGGCCACTGCGTGTCGATGGAATAGGTGCCATGCCACCGTTCCTCCTGTTCTTTGTTTGTTCATATGTTTTTTGTGTGATTTTGGCAATGCAAATCTAGATCCTCCTTTCCACTGAATGCCTACCACCCCCCATTTGCAATGCATCCCTCACATAGCCCTATCGACCCCTTCCTTCGAAGCAACCGCCCACCAAGCAGGAATGTTGTCATTGTGTCTTTTATTACTACTTCTTGTGGTGGTTTGCCTTTAAATGATTTGGATTCTTCTTGTTTTATCCTTTGATTTGTTATTTGGCGAAGAGAAGGAAGATGAGCTAAAAAAAGTATTACTATTTGTGAATATTATATTATTTGTATTGTCATGATACTATTTATATTATCATGAATGATTATTTTATAATCAAGCATTTTCATTTAATAATATTGTTTACATGTAGTAGTACAAAATTGAATGCATGTACCTAAATAAGATTAGTTCTACTTCTTAACGATATTATTTTATAAGAAGAGATATTAGTTTAGTAACACTGTTTCAATATGATACTATTAACATATTTAAAATAGTAATACCAAGCTATTTACATTTAGTACGAAACAATCAAAACATTTTAAATGAATACGAAAATCATTCTCTAATACTATTACATTTAGTAATACAAAATTGAATAAGTGTATATAATCAAACACACGTTTAATCCAGATATTTAAATATGACATATTTTATATTGAGAACAGTTAAGTACCTACTAAATACGTGTCTTGAATCATCAATCACGCCTAATATTGGTACTTAATGGAAATAAATATGAAACAAAAGAAAATATTTGACAACTTACTATATCAACGTCACTCCAACATGGAAATTACTAGATGAGTATGTTTTCACAAAATTTTATTATTTCCATTTAACTTTGCCTATACTAACACAATAGTAATACTATAACATTAAAACAATATTACTAAATAGTGCAAACTTTTACCAAAATAGTATTACTAGATAGAAACTAAATTCATTTTATAACACAATGACATATTTAGTACAATAATTGATATTACCAAATTTTGTGCAATACGTGGGTGAATAACTACAGCTAAATAAGACAATAAGTGGGTGAATTGAAATCCTAACCATTTAAAGAAAAAACTAAATCACATGTAAATAGAAATTTATGTTATAACTAGCATAATCATGGACATTGTGCAACACAAGAGTGAATAACTACATCTAAATAGGGTAATACGTGGGTGAACTGAAATCCTAGCTATTTAAAGAAAAAAAACAATCACATGTGAGTAGGAATTTATACCATAATTAACATAATCCGGATATTGTGTAATATGTGAGTGAATAACTGCAACTAAATAGGACAATATGTCGGTGATTTGAAATCCTAGCCATTTAAAGAAAAAATCAAATCACACGTAAATAGAAATTTACACCATAACCAACTTACACGTAAATAGGATATTGTCGAACGTACTAATAAATAGTAACTACCAGTTTCAATTTAAAATGAAATGAGTTTTGTGATTATAATCATTTAAAAAAAGAAAAAAGAAAAAAACCAAAACCATTATGAATAAGTGGACGATTTTGATAGTAACCATTATATAACAATTCAATATACAAAAATAATCTTCCTTTAAAATAATTAATTTGAGAGAGGATGTAACTGATTTGACTCCTTTATACACACACACACATGACATCATGACACTTGAGTAAATTAATACCCATTTCCCATATATCTTAACACCATCTCTACTACAAAAATAACGTCATTAACAAAAGATATCATAGGAAACAAAGACAGATTCATTGAATCAGTGTCGTAATTGTTATGCACAATGCTATTTACACAATAGTGCAAATTATTCGACATGAACACAATGCTGACAAACTTCTACATGTTCTCTTGTGAAATTGGTTTAAAATTCTGACTTTTAGAAATTCAATATTGTCATTCATGCAGATAAAATATCATCAAAAAGGAAATGAAGAAGAAAATTAAAGACCGAAAGACCAATGGTTATCTACAAAATTACAGGTATTTATGTCTATAGTGGGAGAAAGGAAAACTTGAATATGAATGTTGCCAACCTAATCAATTGGATTCTACACTTATAGAAGTCCATATGTTCTTTATAAGATGGGAGACATGAAAAAGAACTCAAATTGATTGATTGCTGGTTTGCAACCAGTGATCCTCACGCCAAATCAAGTAATCAAGTTGGTAATCCATATGGAAACCAATTTGTTGTATGGAAATATGTCCAAGTGTAAAATTCAAGTGTATAGAAATAGTAGTCTAACACACACCAGATCGAAATAATAAATCTGACTAATAATGTACATAAAGAAAATAACATTGAGAGGAAAAATGAATTTGATAGTGACAGTAAACTCCAATGAAAAAGATCATAACATCCCTGACAATTATCAAGAATCTAATAAGTGATAAACCCAACGAAACATCTCGAATCTCCATCTCAACGAACTATCAATAATGAACGCAAACCATCATTAAAGAGTAGTAATTACTTGAGCACAAAGAACACGAAGAAAATCTAGTTCAGAGAAATGTCAGCCATCCAGAATCATGTAAACAGTTATGGTAAATACCACTTCAGCATCTGAATTTTGTTGCCTCTATCTATTGCTCTCTCCTTCTCTCTTCTAAGTATAGAAACATCAGCAGCAAATATCTGGAAAAGATTAGAGTTTCATCTACAAAGATCTACTTTTAACATGGTAACTTGCAAGAAGTACAGAAAATCCAAGTGGTGGTAGCATCATAAACAGACTGAAAAACCGAGCTTTTGAAACGAGATAGTCTCCTGATGTGAAAAAATAGAAACAACATTGAAATAATTTGTGATTTTGGACCACAACTACTAGAATTCACAAGCATCATTATCATCATCGTCATCCACAAAGACCTAATTTTGACAGATCAACATAGAACTTCTGAGGGAAAACCCCCAAGTTGTAATTTCATTAAAAAAAGAAGAAGACAAAGACAAGCATCTCCCCTTCAATCGACATCCTATCCTTCGAGCTATTTCCAGTCCTCACTCTCAATCAAAGACTGGACCAACCAACCAGCCACAAAGACTCAATTTTGACTAATAAATCAAAGAATCTGAGCGAAACCCAAATGAAAATTCCATCAAAAACAGGCAAACAAAAACCAGACCTTTTCCCGGATCAAAGACCTCTTTGCAGGCAGCTGGTCCTCCGCCCGTTTCATTCTCACTAAATACCAGCAACAGAAAATGGAATTTACACGCGACGACCTGGCCTGCGTGGACGGACGTGTGGGCCCTTCCGACTAGGAGTTTTGCTTAGCCCCTAATCTTCCTCCTTCCTGACATGAATGCGGAGGATAAGAACTATTCATTTTTTTTTTTCTTCAACAAACCAAATAAGTCTTTTCAACATACGTGAAACAATCATGATCGTAAACTCCTTTAGTTCCTTACATTATGCGTTAGAATCAATATTCCTTACAAGAACAATCACAATTGTGAACTCTGAGCAAGTTTTACTAATCTTTTCTGAGTAAATTTTACTCCGCAGATTAGAGTCAGATACAAGCTACGTCATAATTTAGATATGTTGTTAGAATTAAATTCTCCATATCATACTTGATGATCAGGCTTGCCATCCTCCTCCCACCGTTCAGAGTGCCATGGTATCTTGTTAAAGCTTAAAATTGGTCGACATTAGTAGGATATGTATGTATATCATATGGTGGACATCCATCATTCCAATCCAGCTTTGAATCAGCCTTTTGCCAAGCTGTGACAGCTTGGATCCGGCCCAAAGCTTCGTGGCAAGTGGGACCATACAACTTCTAACGTTCTAAAATGGGGATTTTGCATTAGCGTACCTATTTATTTCTCCAATATGTTTCTCATCCTGTAATTTTTCAAGGATATTCCTTCAAGTTTGTCCTTTCGTAATGGTTTTTTTTATAAAACTGTTTCTAGATTGTCAACCTGTGTAGCATTAACCCATTTCGACCATAAAAGTGAAGAGATGACACTTTACAAATATGGACTATGATTTTGAACTGACATTATTAGTATAAGTAAATACATTACTTGTTGCAGACTTCTACAAAGACAACTATCATGTTAAACCATAAAATCACACCCAAACTAACCTAAATAATTAACAAGACAACTATCATGTTAAACCATAAAATCACACCAAAACTAACCTAAATAATTAACAAGATAAAAGAAATAGCATAAAAACTATATTTAAGGAAGCAATTTCTCTAACGTAAATTCACAACGTTCTCATTTCCATTTTTTTTTTAGCACCACTTCATCATGTCCTAGAAAATCCATGTAACCCTAGAAAATTTAAAAAAAAAACTCCCGTTAAAATCTTACATTACAACTTTTAAGTATTTCTCAATTCTCAATATTATTATTTATATATTATAAAAAAGAGGAGGGTCTCGATGGACATTTCCTCATCTCCGCGTCCTCCTCTTCCCCACTCGTTTTCTCTTTCCCCGTTCCTTCCCTTCTGCTTCTTCAGCAAACCAAAAGCCCTAGCTTTCCTCCCGGATTCCTACGGGACAAGCCTCGAATCGACCTTATCTACTATCCATAGCCGTGGGATTCGGGTCCGGGTGGAGTTCTCCAGCTCTCTGAGCCATTTTCCGTGCGTATACGGCGGAGTATCCGAGGATGAACAATCTTCTCACTGTGAGTCTCATTTTGTTGCAAAGATCCTGTCTTTTGTTGGTTCTGTCGAGATCCGTGCGATAAAGTTGCGATTTTTTGATGTGGGAATTGACGTAATGTGATTGAAACTCGTGGTTTTTATTGATGGAATGGTGAAGGGGATTCGTGGTGAGGTTTTAGCTGGTGTACATACGACCTATCGGTTTGTTGGTCGAGTATGTAACTTCTTTGGTTGTGGTGTTGAGAGAAACTTGAGGTATCATGGAGGTGGAGTGTGAGTTGTTAAAGCAGGTTTAGGTTATTGGAGTGGTGTTAATTTCGATGATGGCAAATGGAAGGGGGAGTTTTAGTTGAATAGAATGTCTGAGATAGACCCTTTGCTATTATTGTGTGTTGCTGGTTTTGTTTGTCTGTTCATTTTATGTATATCAGTCATGTTCAAAGTTCATGCGATTTCTTGGAATAATTCAACTAAAATTGTCTGGTGCTCGTTTATTCCACATTGGTAAATTGGGATATGTGTGTGTGTTGGGGGGTTGCTCATCTTCTTCTTATGAAAGATAAAAATAATCTTTCCATAATTTTTGCAAAAAACATACAGCTTATCGAAGCATTACGTTAATATCTGCTGTCATAATTGGTTTATTATCAAATGAATAAATTCTCTATGTACATGTCATTATATTGAAGTATATATTAAGTATCACCTGATAGAAAATGTTCCCTGCAATCTAGCTTATGTCAGTGTTGGGCCATCACTCTCACTTGTTAGTCATCTGGTTGAAATTTGACGCCTAAAATATTCTGAGCCCTGTTGATTGCAACTTGGAATTGTTGAAGGTCGTCTGCTAAAACATATTTGGGAATTTCGGTATTGTCTTTTTCTTCCTAGAAATTTGGAATTTTTAACCTGTCGAAACAAGGGTTTTTTAATAAGATTTCATTTGATTGGTTTGTTGCCAAGCACAGATGTTTGCCTTCTTCTTTTTGTTGTATTTGTGTCTGTAATATTATTTTCTGCTGTCATGTTTTTTTTCCCAAACTTTATCATGTTAAATTTAGAAATTCTTTTATATGTAATCATATCTAAACTTTCTAGGACTCCTTTGATATCCATCGTCGTGAAACCTCGGGGGAGGATGACATCGAAATGGGAAGAAATGTTGGGATGAATTCTGCAGAAGTGGTGCTGGAGGGTTTTTTTAAACAGGTAGATAATGTTGTTGTGTGCTGTTTCCCTATTGTTGGATGTCTCTTTTTTCCTTGGGTGTTTGGCACATAAAATTTTGTAGTTCGTTAACATATGACTTCTCATTCTTGTTTAGGTCAATGATATTGAGAAACAAATTGATAAGCTTGCGAAGTTACTAAAGAAGCTTCAGGTAAATATACACCATTTTTAGCTCACTAAGGTTTGCTGTTTTATTCTCCTATAAAACATTCTTTTTCTTTATTTTTCATATAATAAGTGTTTTGTTATAGAGAACATATGCCTAATAGACCCATTTTTGTTGTGACACTGTAGACAATATTGTATTCTCATTCTTACGTGCCCAATAATTTGATTTCTTCTCTGAGATGTTCACTCCCTTCTATTGAACCCTGTTCTTCTTATAAAGATCTGTCAAAATACCACAAAGACAGACCCTCATGGTTTTTCTAGGACTGGATTACCTGTCTTTCACCTTTCTCATAAAAGAATTTCTTAAATACTCTGTTTGAGTTGTACATCTGTCCCAGAGAAATAAGCAGTCAACAAACAGTTCTTTGTTATCTAACCAGCCACGTCTTCAATTATTCCTAGGCTGAATATCTTAGTTTATGTTGCAAAAAATGACATTATTATAAGATGAGAGCAGGACAATACTATTTCTTTAAGGTGTACTTGCCATTTGCCAAATAGAAACACCTAATGAAACCTACTTTTGCTTCTGTATCAATATCCTACTAAAATAGTGGATAGCTCAGGGAAAGCGATACTTGTTTGGATTAAGAATGAAAGTCTTGAATGAAATTTCAGATGGTAATAATGCAGTAGATTCCACATTTTATGTGAACTTTAAGCTATTGACATTGTTACTATTGTAAGTCGTATATGCTGGTATGCATGGATCTTTTATCACTTATACAACCACAACCATGTGTAGGATGCCAACGAGGAGTATAAAGCACTTACTAAAGCATCAACCATGAGGGGTATGCTATATTCTATTACAGTGTCTCTTTTTCTTCATTTTGAATAGTAGGCAACTCTGGTTCTCCTGTTGGGTTACATGATTCTTTTTCTTAGTTTGATCCTTATACACACTACACAGTGTTATCTGCCTTTTTTCATTTGCAGCAATCAGGCAGCGGATGGCAAAGGACATTGATGAAGTGGGGAAAGTAGCTGTTTTGGCTAAGTCAAAAATTGAGGAGCTGGACAAAGATGTAAGTTTTCAATATGCTCTTCTACTTATGTTCTCAGTCTATGTTGGATAGGTTTTCAAGTCAATCCTTGTTGGCTAATAGGCAAAAGGTGCTTCACCATGAAGCTTCTTTTCCCCCCTTCTAGTAAATGGCATACACAAAGGCATGATATACTTTTTGTGTTGAATTTTTATTTTACATAAAAACGTGGAATGAAAAACCTGATGCATATTATGTTTCTTTCCTACAGTTAGGCAAGTTCCACTATATGTTCCTTTCATTTCTATCTTGATATATTGTTATTCAACATTGTCATTGTTTGAGTTCATCCTAGTTATCCAATAGGTGAAAGGTGCGCTTCGTCCAGCAGCTTCTCTTCTCCACCTTTTGTATATGGCATTCATAAAAGACAATATATAATTTTGTTCATTTTACATAAAAACCTGGTATTGAAAACCTGATGTATATTATGTTTCTCACAGTTAGGCAAGTTCCATTATATGTTCCTTTCTTTTCTATCTTGATATGTTGTTATTCAACATTGTCATCATTGGGATTCAAAGACATGCTTCTGTTATCTTTTGAGAACAGTCATTTTCCTTGTCTATATTGTGTTCATCTTGCTGTTCTTGATGCATGGTCCTTTACCATCCGGGAAATCAGTAGGCGATGCAGTTTCACATTTTCCACCACTTGTTAAAAAAATGGAACAAACAGTGTTTTCTGGGTGGATAAATGGTGTGGTGAGAGACCACTGAAAGGTCAGTTTTCTTGGCAGCTGTTCCAGCTTGCAACACAAACCCAGAGGTCTTGGTCTCACAAGCATTTCATTCAAATCTAGGAGCTTGGGTTCCGGTATTTTCCAGAAATCTACGAGCTAGAGATCTAGAAGAAATCGATTGACTGTTTTTCCTGCTGCAGGCTGCAGATAAACCTAATATGATGCTTGGAGATGCGCACTACGTGATGATGGAAATATACTGTTATAGAAGGCTACCAGTTCCTTTTCAAGGAGGAATCGGTGGCACCCTCCTTACCTTTTGGTTAATGGATTTGGAAGGTTAACTCACCTATAAAAGTTCGTTTTTTCTGTGGCTCGTAGCACATAGGCGGGTATTGACCCAAAGTTCGTGGAAGCAGGTGGAGTAGTGGAGGCGATCTCCAATGTGTCTTCTGCAACTTGGAAGCTGAAGATGATGCCATATTTTCTGTTTCTGTCCTTTCTCCTTGTCCTTCTGGTTTGATCTTGGCAGAAAATTGGGATGTGATTTTTCATTTATTAATCTGGAGGAACTATGAGATGTTTTCACTTGAATACATGAGATGTGATGGTCGTCCAAGGGAAAAAAATGATCAAGATGGTTCTTCACGTGGGAATTTGGTCCATTTGGTTGCTTGAACATCAGTTGGTATTCAAAATGTTTCGTGCTTCTTATCAGTATTGGCTGATAGGTGTTTTGATTTATTAGTGAATCGGGGTCATGCATAGTAATATGGGTAGAGAAGTATGGTTGAAATTAGGAGGTTGAGTATTTTTACTTTTCTCTTTTCTTTTCTTTTCTTTTATTTCGTTTTTTCCCTTTAGATTCCTTATCTAAAGGTTTGTAATTATATATACATATACACATATATATGATTCGTTGGATTATTCATAAATAAATAGATTTATCTTATCCTTTCTCAAAAAAATTAAAGCTACTGACCTGGAAAGTTGGATCCTAAAAGGCATTTCGTTTTTGAAGTGCAATTTCCATTTTATGGTATTGTTTATTTCTATATTTTTTTAATAATGATGTGCCTTATTTTTGAATATCCAGAATATAACCAACAGACAGAAGCCAGGATGTGGAAAGGGGTCAGGAGTAGATCGTTCCAGGACTGCAACCACTGTGTAAGCATCTCTTATTCCTTTTTAGGTTGTTTTGTGCTTTTATGATGGTCTCAAGCCTCCAGTACGGATTTATCCTATAGTTTCCACACTCTAACATGTGGATGATTTTATAACTAATTTATTTGCGGCTTTTATGGTAGAAACTCCCCAAGTTCATCATTCTTATTGTTGCTTGTAATATTGATTGCAGTGCATTGAAAAAGAAATATCAAGAGAAGATGTCTGAATTTCAGGTGATGTTTCTCTACGAAATCTTTTTATGAACAACTGAGAACCTGTGTACCCCTCCAAGTGTACTTTCCTATTTAGATCTTAATCCTGCTGTGGAATTTATATTATTTTGTTTAAGACTAGCTAATTGTGAGCCCCCTTCAGAACTGCAGACACAGGATACGGGTTTTAACTACACATATTTGAAGTGGAACTACAATCTAAACAAAAGATTTTTGAATTGCTTAGTTTGCTAGCATGAAATTGGGAAAATGAAAGCTCTTAAAAGTGGGAAAATAGGAATAAAAAATGCAATCCTAGTCTACTGTTGCAAATACTAACGTTTATTTTCCATACTAGTAACTTTTCCAACACAATGGATTACATCAGGTGACCTGGATCTGATTTCTTAGTTTCTGTCAGCTTTATCTTTATCTCAATTCTTCAGAAATATATAGCGTTGATATTCTAAAAAAAAAGGTGCCAAACACTTTAGATCTAAGTTTTTAGGCAATTTATGTAAATTAATTCAGTAAATAGACATATTGTCTTTTATTTAGTTTCGTTACCTTAACCTGGGTAATGTGAATATGGTGCAATGATCTAAATTTGGAAGATTTAGCAGATCCAAGGAAGTCTGTGGTTCATATCCATTATTTAATTGGAAGTGTTGCTGTACATGAGGCTGAGGGCTTGCAGCTTGATTGGTATTCTGATGCATAACTTGCCTTGCAGACTCTAAGGGATACTGTCCATCAAGATCATCGTGAACTTGTCGAGAGAAGGGTCTTCACAGGTATCTAACAAAGCCCAAGATATACTGTGATATTTGAAATTTCTAATTATTACTTGTTATTGAATATTTAACATAATACTGACGATTGCTTTTCACCGTTCTTTGATGTTCCTTGTCATGCTCAGTAACGGGTAATCAGGCTGATGAAGAGGTGACCTCAGTTGGAACTCTCGTAATCACCTGCAGTTTGTCTGATTAAATATTTCCTTATTTGTGAATATTCTGTGTGCAGACAATTGATCGGTTGATAGAGACAGGGCAGAGTGAACAAATATTTCAGAAAGCAATTCAGGAGCAAGGCCGAGGCCAGGTTCATCTTCGTACTTTCTTTCTTTCGACCTGTACAGAATATGAATTTTCCAGCTTTAAATATCTTGTATTGTGTGCAGTAACCATGTCTTCGTCCAATTTTCTCTTAGATGCGTTTCATCATTATATGTTTTGTTATTGCAGGTGCTAGACACCCTTGCAGAAATTCAAGAGCGACATGACACCGTTCGAGAGATAGAGAGGAAGCTTCTTGAGTTACAGCAGGTAATTTGTCTTATTGAATTTTTACGTAGGAGAAAATGCTATTTCTGCATCGGTTAAGTTGATCAATGAGGCAAGTAAAATTCTTAGAACCGAGTGGTTTTAGTGGAAAACATTTTGGAGTCCCACTAATTTATTTTCTGGCATGTTTTCGGTAGTCTTACCTGGTGGTATAAAATGCTACCTTTTACGTCACATTTTTTCATGCAGGTCTTCCTGGATATGTCAGTGTTGGTTGAGACTCAAGGGGATATGCTCGATAATATCGAATCACAGGTTCAATCTAACATATATTTGACAAATATAAAACAATATATTTCGAATATTAACCCAATACGAGGGACGCTCTATCTTTTACAGGTGTCTAGTGCTGTTGATCATGTACACTCCGGAACGAGTGCCTTGCAAAAGGCAAAGAAGCTGCAAAAAAACTCACGCAAATGGATGTGCATAGCCATTATCATCCTTCTCATAATTGTTGCCGTTATCGTTGTAGGCGTGCTCAAACCATGGAAAAGCGGCAGCAGCTAGAGTGGTCCTTTAAGGCTTCAGAGGCTTCCAATATGATGTTCTATATATGCATGTGGTGGTTAAAAAATCTTTCATCGACATCAAATCTTCCTGGGGAGTGTTTGAGAATATTGTTCTTCTGGACTGGTTCGCAGGATTGTTTGGGTGACTAGATATTTCATTCTTTTTTTACAATATAAAGTTGACTTACAAGGGGTATTCTAATGTAATATTTGTAAAATTTCGAATATATATTTTCAAATTCTTTCGTTACTCCTTGATAACACTATTTTCTTGTTTCCAATCAAAACATACAGATGAAAAGCAGAATCCTTACATCGTTGAGGTACTGTTGTACAAAATGTATACGACTCCTTACAAAAAAAATAAATTAAGAAATGATTTTTAATATATATTACAATCGTATTAAACACTTGATTATGAAATCCATCATTAACTAAAATAGATTTTCATAATTTTTTCTTCCCTTTTTTATGAGATATGAATCAAGAAAAAAAATAATATAATAATATAATTATAATATATATGATATCGGTAAAAATTGAACTCTCAAATTGAGATTTCATCGATCAAATAATTGCAGACAAATTTATTTATTTAGAAGGATATAACCATTCATTTTGAGATTGAATTAGAACCTCAAAATGTATATCATCATATGATCTTCAACAAAACAAAGAGCAAATAGAACAGGATCGCCATAAGTAGATAGTAAATATCAAAATAAAATAATTAGAGTTACTTAATGACAGAGCGAAAGAAGCAAAAGAACAAATCATAAGCAAGTCAAGTATTTCTTCCATGTTTACCGGAAGTAGAATAACCATCCAGCGGAAACCTCACAACACTCTGCCGGAGCCATAATTCGTACATCACCATGTAAAAAGCATCATAATCCTGTGGATAAACATTCCATCTGAAATGTTTCCGAACCTTCATCACATTGGTCTGCAACATCATATACTCCTCCAAAGTTATCCTATGGAGAACTTCCTTGAGCAGTGGAATATCCAAGGTAGCGACTACAACAGAGAAGCTCTTCCAATTCAGTACATCCGCAAAGGGAAGGTCGTAATGGTTGGCGATGATTACAGGAACACAACCGTAGTATATTGCGTCTGCGATCCTTGCAGTGTTCACTTCAAAACCTTTCACATGAAGGCAGTACTTGCTTCCAAGAAGAGCGTCAGCATAAGATGACGACAAGCGACCGAAATGCACAGACATTTCAGAATCGTTTCTCCATGCTTCTACGAGTTTCTTGCGGACGGCTGAGTTAACTGCTCCTGCGAAAAAGGCAAGCTTTTTCCTGAAAGAATACAAAAGAACCATGGAGAATCCTCTAAGTGAATACCAAAGAGGGATGTCATCATAGTAGTAATTAGTTTCACGAAGATGTCTAAAATATAGAAAGCTCAATCAACAGACGCATCTATTGATTCCAACAAATGTTTATAAAGCAAAGATAGAGATTAACATCAAAAATAGAAAAGATTGATATATCACATTCTTTTTGATACAGAATAGTATATACATTCCAATAGGTACAAACACTGAAAGTTTTTCTTTGCTTTCAGAGAACAGCATGTGTTCAAGCAAATTTGACAAAGCAATTGTTTAAGAAAAAAAAAGAGAGAACTTACCTTCTTGACGAGGAAATGTTGGGTGGTGTTCCTTTTCTTGGCCATATCTGAGGTATGGATGCATCCTTATGTGGTATGTACCCAGACAGAAAGTAGCTTGAAGAACATACAACTTGAATTGCGTTATACTTGATTTCGTCTGCCTTTGTCATTGCAGACCTTCCAGTAGAATGGCAAGCAACATAAAAATGGTCAGCTCCGCCAGACTGATTCCAGTAAGGGTACTTATGTATTATGTTGGAGATATATGTCTGGATAAAATCTGGGATGCCCCCAACACCAATTCTTCGGTCATGCCGCAACCTTGCAATCGAGAAAGGTAAAAAGAAAAGATCTGCTTCCGATGGATCCTTTGTGATGAAGTGACTTCTCATGAGTACTTTCTTGAAGTAACTTTCACTAGCGTAATTGCCACTAGGTTCAAAGTTGACAGGCAGAAAAGCATGTGCAAAGGCATCATTCTTACTGTGAGGGTAAACATAAATCTTAAAGCTTCGGTTCATCTCGTTGTAATCTTCTAAAAATATTTCTTTGCTGTGGAAAACCTCGTGGTTAGTGTTTTGGCCTAACATTACAACAAAGAGAACAAACGTCAATGAAATCTTCATTTTTCCAGACACTATTAACCAGCAGCAGTTACATTGTTCTCCTAATAAATTATTACGAAAAAACTGCATTTGAAAGAAGCAAAACAGTAGATAATGATTCTTTGAATGCACAGAGACATTTCTACAGCAGAATGACATACCATCCTAGAGAAAATTAGCAATTCTCTGCTATTATGTACTGAAATTCTATCTAGACATGGAAGATGTTAAGAAATATGAAGTACAACATCAAAACAATTGTTTGCTTTGTCTAGTAGCCCTATGTTAGCACATCTTACATTGACTCGGGTATGCAGTAAATCCATTCATAGTTTCATCAGGATGCAGAATATCTTTCTTGTTTTTGTTCACAAGGTAATTTAATTTCTGAATCTCATTAGAATAAATGATGATACTTTCCACTTTTGACATGGACATGCCCATATCTCAACAGTTTAGCAATGTTTTCTTTCTCAGTTTCTCATCTTACATCATCTTATTGATCCAAACATTTGCGATCGACAAAACGGAGTTTTGATCTCGTGACTGTCACAAACTAATTTGTGGGATAGAAAATTCAATAAATGACTCATTTGGGATATTCCTAAAAAACACATTCTAACACATAATTCAAGACCAACCAAATAAACACAAATAAGCTGCTCTAAAACTAAAACAATATAATCACTATTATGTCAGCACAAAAAAATTGATAATCTAAAACAAAGTACAGAACCCACTGAAATATAACCAAAACCCACAAACCTGATGCTCTCACACTCTTCTCTGCACCTCCGTTTCTCAAAACAGGCGCCACCTGTACCTCAGGAATCAACCCCTGACCATCAGAACCAGAAGCTGAGCTGGTTGGAGTTTGAGATGAGGGTCGGGCGATGGTCCGAGTGGAGTT
>JAMKQA010018032.1:0-12961 GCA_024699735.1 Posidonia australis | reverse complement strand
AGCCGTGCGGACATGCATGACCAAGGCAATGTCTTTGTCTGCAACCCTACCAGAGTAGCACTTCCCCATGTGCATGCAGTATGCCACAGCAGCATGAGCTATTACATTTTACTCTTATTCCTTTAGTCCTTCACCATACTGCTTGATTAGCAGCCGAAAGGGTGGAGGAGTAAGCATCCTGCTCTTCATGCTTGATTCATGATTTACCGGAGCCTGCTTTTTTTTCTTTTTGTTATCGGTTTAGATTTTGAATACTCCTGGATTCGAATCCAAGGGACGTGGCGAGTTTTTACCGGAGCCTGCTTCACAAGAACTGTAAGGAATCAAGTTATGGTAAATCTTGTGTTGGGGATTGGAGTCCAGCTGAGGTTGCCAATGGATAAAGGATTGATAGCATAAGACTTTACCTATACCTAGATCTTTATCCACTGATCGACGTCTTTACTTGCTAAGAATAACCTTACCTGTGACTGTTTCTTACCCAACAAGATAAGTAGGTAATAGCAGGTAAATGGGTAATAAACAGATAAAATATATCTCATTCTCAAAGTACATATAATACAAATTCAGTTCTTATGTTTAACAAAAATTAATAGAGATCACTTGTAAATACCACATGACAAGTTTGATAACATAAATAGTAATTAAATAAAGGTAAATTACAATTTATCTCTAATGGTTATTTACATTTTTCAATTTGATACTCTAAACTTTTTTTTTTATTACAACTTACCTCCTTTGACTACCTTCGTTAAACAACAAGATCTTTTCCATCAGGTTTGAAAGATTATAATATTTCTTTTAAATAAATTTACTTTTTTTTTTCCCATTTTCTATTTACTATCATCAACTATTGAGTTTTTCAACTTAGCACTCTAAATCTCTTTTTATTGCAACTCTTCTTCCTTAACTATCTTCGTTAAACAATAAGATTCTTGCCGTCGGATTTGAAAAGTCTCATGATCTGTATAATATTTCTTTCAAATAAATTTATTCTTCTTTCCCATTTTCTTCTTCTCCAAATTCTTCTATTTTTTTCTACGTTATAAACCCTAAATCTAATTTCACCACCAAAATTTTCTCCTTTCTCTTTCTTTCTTAAACTTTTTTTCCTCTTTTTTCTTGATAAATCGACAATCTTGAATTTCATCAATACTATAAGAAGATCTCGAGCTTCTTCCCTATTATCATCAAGTATATCTCAATTGAAAGTTTCTACCCGTTCGAAAAGAGTGTCAGCAACTAAGATTTATAATTAGGTGGAGTCTAAGTGAGGAATAAAGGATTTCCTAGAGGTAATGTTCAAGTCAAATTTTGCAAGATTGATAAGAGGATAATTTGTAATTAAGAGTAAAATGATCAAACAAAGCAAAATTTTAACGACGTTTACCTAAAAAGACGATTCATTGTAATTTACCATAATTAAAAAGAACAAGTTGTAACAAAAAAAATTTAAGATACTGAGTTGAAAAACTTGAATAATTGAAAGGGATAAACTGTAATTTAATTTTAAAATGGTAAATTATATGCAAATTATGCAAAAATTTAACATTATTTACTTAAAAACGTAATTTAATGACGTTTACTCAAATATATAATTTTAACGTGATTCATTGCAATTTACCATAATTGAAAAGGCTAAATTGTAACAAAAATAAATTTAAGATACCAAGATAAAAAACTTGAAAATTTGAAGGAGATAAACTATAATTAACCCTAGAATGGAAAATTATAGAACATAAAGCAATCAAACCATGCAAAAATTTAACGTTGTTTATAATTGAAGGAGACAATTTGTAACGAAAAAAAAATTTAAGGTACCAAATTGAAAAACATGAATAATTAAAGAGAGTAAATTATAATTTAGTCGCTAAATAAATCTCATAAACTAATATAATAATAAAATTTTAAACAAAGAAAACATAAATCCATAATGTTCATATACATAATACAAACCATGTAAAGTCTATTACAAATTTAATTATTAAATATTGACTTAATATAAATAATTCATAATTCCATTAACCATCAAGCAATTCAAATTGTATCATTGGCTATCATCATCCATGTGGTGTAACATATATTTTAATAAAAATG
Organism: Posidonia australis; assembly: GCA_024699735.1. NCBI lineage: Eukaryota > Viridiplantae > Streptophyta > Magnoliopsida > Alismatales > Posidoniaceae > Posidonia > Posidonia australis. The sequence goes on along the minus strand of JAMKQA010018032.1, from coordinate 10,864 downwards.
TTATTAATTTATATGGGTAATGCAAGTAAATAACCATACCTTATGCCCCCTCCATCGTTGTTTTGCACTCTGATATACATGAGGTTATTAATTTACAATTCTGTTAGCCATATCCACTTAAGTAAAGGAGGTAATAAGTAAGGCAGTGAGTGAACAACTACCATTGACAGCCTCAAATCCAACTTATCCCATTCATCTTCTCCATGGAGAACAAAGAAAATGAAGTACATTCTGTGAATAAAATTTTCCATTCAGAAACCAATTTGTATGTAATTCCTAATTCAGATTCCATTCTAGCTAATTTTCAGGAAAAGTAAATACAACAGAAGCCAGAATGTTTTCGCAGCACTGAGGGTGAGGACAATCGTATTTATTAACTTGTCATTTCATGGCCACTTATGGCCTGAAGAGTTTATTCGAATAATTTTGTGGACACTGAAGGCCGAAATAAATTTACCGACAATACAAGAATAACTAACAATTTTCACTACAAGTTCCGCATGAGAAGTTACCAGGGAAACCAACAGACCTTAGGCCAGAACAGATGAGTAGGTTTGAAATTTTGCATGATAGATTAAGAATAGATACGTTCGAAATGAGATTGCATGACAGATTTAGTAGAACACGGGCTCGAGATGAGCCCTACGCCAGAACTGTCACCCCTTTGTGACAGATGCATATTTTGGTTTATAATTCAGAGTGGACGCGTGTGGCGGCCAGAGGCACGGCCACAGAGAAGGGCATTCCTTGGGATTGGATACTCGTCCCGCCATGAGTTTGCTGGAGAATAGACACGAAGATAGAATTGCTGACCCAAGTACTGCCTTGCCCAATTTTCTGATCTTATATTCCACATACCCACATTGTCTAAAGCCATGTAGATTGCAGTCCAAGAGTGTGGATACACCTGCACAAAGCAAACCAAATGGAAAAATATAAGGCCATGATTTTCTTCTCATTCCTAATTTTATTCTGTACAAGTGTTTTCAGCTGCACGAAGTAAAAATTGAATATTTTTGCATGTGCATTATGTAACAAAGTCAAACTTTGTTGTGAGCAATGAAAAAGTCACGTGCAAATAGAATTAAGCTATTATTAATAAGCCAAACCATTAGGTTTTTCTCGACTAGACCAGATCAATGGAAGAAAAGGTAGTCTTCTTTACAAAGGAATTATATGTCAAATGGTCCAAGTGGTAATTAGGTCGATCCATTAGCAATACAAAATACTGAATTTTACATGTAAAATATTTATAGCTTTGGGTGCCATTCAAATTATTCTTAATCATCAACTATTTCCATATGTGCTCTACATCTACACTCCAAACCAGTTGTTGTCTACATCTACAGTCTAAACTATGAAGAAAGTTTATTGTTGAGCATGCAGTTGTTTTACCAGAGACTCCTATTTACAACACTGTGATTTCCAAAAAGATTTTGCAATATGGATCAAATTCGAACAATGAATTGCACAGATTTCTCGATTACAAAATTGTCTACATCATAACAAAAAAATTTGGAAAGTATGGTACATGCCTGAACAGTGCATCGATAAACAGCATCTCTTAGATTATAATTCAGCCTGCTCGCAGAAGACCACTGCCCTCCATCCATCCTAATCATTTTTGAATTCCATTTAGTATAAACAACAAAGAAGAGAAATAAAAGTATCGATTCATGTAATGTCTACTAAGTATATGTTCTTACCCAACAACAAAAAAATTATAACCATCAATGTGCCACGACTGTAGGGTGTTTTCAAAGTTTTCGAAGATAATCTCAACAAAATCACGGAAATTGGCTGCCATCACAGAAGTCTTGAGGTATCCGTTTCCAAAAGTTGGGTTATCAGGAATGCTTCCGAGGGAGAAGACACCAGGGATGTTGTAAAAATCTGCAATTTTCACGGGAGTATCTGCTGGAACAAATGATACACTGTTTACTGCATATCTCTGTTTGCCATTTATAATGGGTGCAGAGTTTGCGAGTCTAATTGTCCTGACAGGAGTTACCAATCCATAGTGGTAAGAGCCCTGGGGATTGGGTCTTGGTCCGCTTGCAGTCAGATTCCATCTGATGTTCAGTGACATTACGCAAAATCAAAATGAGAAAGAAATTGAAACAGAACATCAGTTTCTAGTTAGGAATTTATCATTAAGTGGGATATAATCTTGAATTCTAGATTAGCAAGCTTCTGAAATTCTACTTGAAAGAAATCAAATTAGACGGAGAAAATGAGTATAATAAATTGCAGTGGATAATAGCTTTCATCTCTGATGGCATATAATTGTAAAATATGATATGGCACATTGGTTAGTTTATTGAAACCTTATAACCTGAGGCCCTTGTTTTATTGGGAAAGAACTGAATTCGTGGCCTTGCCATGCATTCTTCGTAAATGTTGTTATTATTGTTTCACAAAACAATAAGCTGCAACATTAACAAGCAAGATGGTTGCTGGATAAATACCGAATGGATCTGGCCTGATTGAGAGAGTAGTCAATCTGAATGGTGGGACCACCTGGAGGTACACGGCCCTGCACACTTTGTCCAGAGTTGCTATAATGCAGTATGGCAGTGGTGGTGTGCACAGGCTTAGTGAACCTGGTGGAAACAGCAATGAAGTAGTCCTTTGGTGGCTGATCTGCCGTAACAAGGACAGAGTAAGACTGACCGAGATGGATATCAAGAGTTGAATAGACGATTTGGAGTGTATGAGATCCTTCAACTTCAACAAGCTTCATTGAATGTCCTTCAATTCTGAAGTTTATGCAAGATGTCAATCCCACATTGGATATCCGGAACCTGTATGTCTTACCTGGTGGATTCGACAATGCAACATCAGAAGAAGAACAAGAACAAGAACAAGAACAAGAAGAAGAAGAATGCCCTATAACAAATATTTTAATCTTGAGTGTACAGGAAGGCATTTAGAAGATTGATGTCTAATTGGTCTTCAATAATAGAAATTTGGTGTATCACTGTTACTTTAGAGAAAATCCTCAATTCCAACTTCATATTAATGGAATGGAGCTTTATGAAAGTAAAAGTCACAAATTTTCTCTTGTGGCATTCATAATTCAGGCCATGTAGTTACCTTGATCAACTGTGAACGTGTTTCCATTCCATCCCCGTCCATTGATGAGAAGCCCATCCGGGAAGGGAAGATTATGCCCACTGTCCAAGATCCATTTCAATGCCTAGAAACAGAGATTACACATAAGTTACCAGCAACAAGCTACAGCAATGTCAAGGAAATACCTCATAGAACCATGAGACTTACAGTGTGATTCATCTTGAACCAGTCACCAGCCAATACGGTATAATCTCCAGCAGGAGTATCAAAGGGTACCGGAATCCTAGGTCTGCTGTTGACCCTAATCCCACCAAATCCACCAGCTGCCTTATGGAAAGCTAGTGAGGGGAAATAAAAGTAGCTACCAATCTGGTCCTTAACCTGTAATCTATACGTAAAATTCCTGCCCGGTGGGATCGGGCAGTTGGTACCATAGACACCATCTTGCCATGAATTCCTCCTTTGCTGAATGCCATTCCTGATCAAAAGAAGCAATAATAAACAACATTCGGTATTCAGAATTAACTCTGGCAAGTGATGAGTGATCCAATTGTAATGAAACAATATGTCATAACAGACCATTGAAGCATAGAAACAAACATGTAGTATACAGAAGCAAACCACTGAGTGATATCAAACCACTAAAATGTAAAAAAAGCCGAAGTTTCATTGCTGTTACCAAAAAGTTAATAAGCATCAAAGCAGAAACACCAGCAAATAAGCAATTTAAGTTTGACTGAATTTAAATCCAAACTTTATCAGGAAAAACCAAGAGCTCATTCATTGATTCATTCAAATGAGGAAAAAAAATTTGCAAGAGATGTAGGCAGAAGGAAACAATCGTCAGATCTGCTTTTTCAGATTGACACAGGCCATAATTGTCTAATCAATTATAACCCAAAACAAATATAAATTATACTCTTGAAAAATTCATGGCTGTGTTCTACAGCTAGGAACCATGTTTTGGTCAGATATCGATCAGTGTGCTGCGGAAGCTCACATGCACGTGATTCTCATAAGACCCTGGTTAAAATATTTATGTCAAAATTCAAAAATATTTATCAAAGAAGTCATTTCCATCCTATAACAATGCGCAAAAAAAAAAAAAAAAAACTAATTACAATAAATCTAAAATGAAATCTAAGGGTGACTAACCAACTATCATGGTGTAGTTGATAAGAATGGAACTTCTACCGGTTCGAATCTCACGAACCACAAAGAGAAAATATATGCATACCATATCAAAAAAAGAAATCCAAGGGTGACTTAAAAAAGGTCCCCTGACAGCAACTTTTGTAAAGTGGAATCAAAACAAAACCCCGCCACGAGGATCATCAACCAATAAGAGAAGAAAAGAGTCATTTCCATCATATTTTTTTTTATTTACAGAAAGGACAGGAGTAGAATAATAAGATTCCCACACTTGCATCGTCTCTCAACTAATCACCAAAACCAAACAGATCTATCTTATATTGGAAACATAACTCTTTTTGTCCAAAAACAAAAGAAAAGGACAGGGAAAAAAAAGGGAAAAGAAAAGAAGAGGAGAGAGTGAGCACCATGAGAGGAGGAATGGCTCCGGAAGGCTGTTGAAAACGTTGATGATGAGATTGTCGTTGGTCACAGAATCAATCGCGGGTCCTGGGAACTGCCCATTGATCAGAATCCCCTGTACCCACAAGGAAAAACTCATCAAAATCTCTTTTGATTCCTGAATTCCAAGAAAAAGAGAGGAAATTCAAAGAAAGAACCTGTTGTTTGACACCAAGGGGGTAGATGTCGCCATAGGTGACATTCCATGTGTAGAATCTGTATGGATCCTCTGCATTGGTGAAGCAGGTGGATAGCAATAGAATGGTGGTGTAGACTATGGCCTGAAATCCTCTCCTCCCCATCTCAACCCTTCTGGGTTTCCTTCTTCCTCTAGTACCAGCTTTTATCCTGCATTGGTGTGAAAATAGAAGTATTAGAAAAGCAGATAAAGAAAAGATCTTGGCAGCAAAAAACAAACACAAAAAGGCATCTAGAGAGAGAGAGAGAGAGAGAGGCTATTAAGTGATTACCATAGAAGGAGAAAAGGAGATGTATTTGTTGTGCAGTAGTGTAGAGAAAAGCAGACAAGAAGATGATAAAGAGAAGACATTGACAGCAAGAAACAGATGTATGGGAGAGGAGCAGAATCAGGTTTTGCTTCTCCTCATCAGATGACGCATATGTGCAAAGTGAGATCTTGAGGAAAAAAAAAAAAGATGGGTTTCCCAAACAAGCTTGAAATGTACCTTCTTTCTCTTACTCTTCTATTTCTTCTTCCGATACTCTAAAACCTTCTAGGCCAAACAAGATTCAAGTATGATATATATACTACAGTCAGTGAGGTGGAGAGAGAGAGAGAGAGAGAGAAGACTCTCTTACACTCCTTGGAGTGGTGATGGTGGTGGAGTCCTACAGTCCTAGTTGTTAATGAAGAGGATGATGTGATGGGTGCTTTATGCAGGAGAACACGAGAGCTAGGAGAGAACAAGTGAGGAAGAGCAGACTGTGTCAAGCTGTCAAGGGTGGTGGGCTGCGGTGTGAGTAGGTTGACATTCACCACCACCACCTCCTCCTTCGCCATTACCAGTTTACAACCAAGTCCCCTGGTACTAGCCAGAGTGTGCAAGATGAAGTGGGTCAGGTGTTAATATCTGACAACAAAACAACAGTAGCCTAGTCAAAGAAGGTACCATAGATTACTGCAACAGTGAGTGATTAATGAAGGGATCGTCTGAAGAAATTTAAACAAAGCAAATCCAGCGCGCTCCCGCGGTTCCAACATCTCTTTTAAAATCAGCACAGCTCAATGCGATCCTTCTCTGTTTGTTATAAAAAGAGCAAGTTGCTTTGTATGTATGGGTCAGCTCAGGTTGATTGATAATGATTATAACCCTTTACTGTTAAAAATTCTGGTTGTCACGAGAATTTATATACAAATTTTATATATTAAAAATTGATTTTCAAAAACTAAACATGTCATGTTCATCTTAAAATAAAACAAAGTGTACCTGAATTCATGTAAAATTCGTAAAAATCTTTAATCATCAACTTTGATTTGATAAGTCTTTTTTTCTTCTTCCTACTTAAGATGGAGGTGTGAAAAAAGATAGACAATACTATGTCGTGTGTACTTAGGATTTGGAAATCATGACCTCTGTTTATAGAATTTTATAAAAACACATATTTTCAATTTAATCAATTTAACTTATCAATAAATGACAATATGTCCAAATAATCTCTACACATAAGATCTACATCACTTAAAATGTCAATTGACTCAATCCAAAAGACCAATTAGATCACTATTGTAATGACCCCAAGTCGTTACCCTAATTCTAGTTACCCTTTTTTTTTTGAAATTACATCAACTATGAGACTAAATCTAATAATAAATAATATAAATAAAAATACTATTAATTAATATAAACTGAACTACTTACTTACCCAGAACTCTTGATGTATGATCGAATGAGTCTAGCTTTACGTGCACTAGAAAACTCCCACCTCTATCCTACATCTGCGAGAAACATCAAACAAACACACATAAATGACTACTGAAAAGTTACCTAGCACACACTTCAGCAAAACACACACTACTCTGACATCTCTCTTGGATGTCGCAACATTACAACGAAGCAATACCCTTTTGCCCAACAAGCAATAAATCTTTTTAAAATTATGTTTTTTAAAACCATTCTTTTCTTTTCAAAATCATACTCATGACTTTCAAACTATTTTCTTTCTTTTTTTCCAAACCATATGCTTGTCTTTCAAAACCTTGATGCATACTTGAAATGATCACTCACAGGTGCAAACAACTCGACATCCTTTATGGGCTCAAACAACTAAACGCCACTTACGAGCGCAAACAACTCAACGTCACTCTCGAGTGTAAACAATTAAACCCCCCTCATAGGCTCAAATAACTCAACACCACTCACAAGCGTAAGCAAAAAAAACTAAACAAGCATTAGCTATAAGCAGTTATTAGTGACAAAATCCTAAACTTGCTGCTTGCATTGCCACAGATGACTATAACCATCTGTCCTAGCCAATAGACCTCTCTATGTGTCGTGCTGCCCAGCACCAAGCAACAGATACCTAGTCACAAGCAGTCCATTGAAACACGACCAACGATGTCTACACTGCCACAAATAAACCACCATGTTGAGGAGTTTGCCTGTCTCGATGCCGTGTCTCTCTACATGAAATGTCCTACGCTATCTCTCCTCAGGAAAGTCGTCCTCTCATAGGACCTCACCATAGGATATGTCCTCTCTCGGTGTCCTTTAATCTCAGTCTCAGTCTCAGTTTCAATTTTAGTCTCTGTCTCTGTGCCCTGAACAACTAGAGGCTTCTCACCTGTGGGCCTAACTATCACTTAATAGTCTCAGTACCCGTACAAACTAAGCTATCACGTCCAGCTACACAAAGGTCTCATACCCTGTGGGTCCGCTAATACAATACCTCTATGTACAGTCAGTAGTTTGAGTCTTCAGCATCTAGAACAAGCAGAGTATTATACCTCCAAGTCTAGTCAGCTCTCGACCCGTGGACCTCAGCTTTGGCCTCGTGAACGACAATCCTAGAGTATCATACCTCTAGGATCCGATGAACACTTACTTCAGCCTCTTGGTCTCCGACCTCACCCTAGGAAATGTGCTCGACCACCCAAGGATATCGTCACACCCTCTAGTCCTGGCAATACGCCCGTTCGATCTCTTGGCCTCAGTAAAAAAGAAATTTCGGAAATCCTTTCAAAACATTTGAAAGCAGACACATTTCTTTTGTTCCAAAATCCTTTTAAAATTTATTTCGAAATTATTTAAATATTTTTCCAAAAAATACTACAAAACATCGTGCCCAAAGTTGCACGAAAACTAGAAACCAGAAGTCACAGCTCGAAATGTGGAATAAATGGAGGTTTACAACCAAGACCCCATTTGACACACCGAAATATTTCGGAATGTCGAATTGGTCGACTGTTGTAGGCTAATGAAGTGTTTCGGTCGACCTGTGATTTTCAGTATGGCAAACCAATAACTGTTTATATCCGTTAAAGAGAAAGATTAAGGTCATTAACACTTGCTTAATTACCATGAACTCTATAAATAGAAGACCTCTAAACCTATGTTAGATAGAAGTTGTTCTTAAGCCTCACTCATACACATTGAAAAAATTCTAGCTCAAAGTGCTCCATTTCATTTTGAGAAGAGTTTCCAAGTAGTTCTCCTAGATTCCAAAATAGAGAGATCAGTAAGCTTCATTTCTACACATACATCACTCTGATTTACGTATTGAGAGATCAGTGCTTACTTGGAGTTGTAAAGAAGATTGGGCTTAGCTTCAAAGGTGTAAATCTTTTCCAGTTGAGAGAAGGATTCGTGGGTTGTGGGATTGGCAAGGGATTCATCAATAAGTAAGTATTTAGTTCTAGTAAATCTCGAGGGAATATCGAGGAGTGGACTAGGCCAGAGTTTGACCAAACCACTATAAATTGTACTTGCCTTTTTCAATGTCTTTCATATCTTCCGTGCTTGATTTATTTTATTACCCAGCCACTCGATCATTGCAACATAGTTAAAAATTAAAGAAGACTCTTAATATAAATAAGTAGATAAAATCAAATTTTTATATACTTCTCTATTCACCCCTTCTAGAGAAACTTCTCGATCCAACAATTGGTATCAAAGCAAGGTTTTCTAGAATTCAAGATTTAAAAATCTTCTAAAAATAATATGGCTTCTTCTAGCAACAACATAATTGAAGGACAGAGTATCAATAGACTATCATTTTTTGATGGATTAAACTATAATTATTAGAAATGTAGAATTGTAATTTATTTAAAATCAATTAATTATGAGCTATGGGACATTATTGTAAATGGTTTTCCTCAAAACATGAAATCATATAAGGAATGAAATGAAGAGAAAAAAGAATGGCACATAGGGTTAAACATTTTGTTTTGTGTTGTAAATCAAGAACAGTTCAATAGAATATCAAACTGTAATAATTCACATGAAGCTTGGTATACCTTAGAAGTTACTCATGAAAGAACAAATTAAGTTAAAGAAATAAAGATCAACATGTTAGTACACAAATATGAATTATTTAATATGAAACAAGATGAATCCATAGGAGAAATGTTTACTAGATTTAATGAGATCACAAATGCTTTACAATCTCTTAGTAAAAATTATTCCCAAAGTGACCTTGTTAGAAAAATCCTTTGGTCTCTCACCTCAAAATGGAAAAGAAAGATCACTGCAATAGAAAAGGTAAAAGACCTTTCAAAGTGCTCCTTAGAAAATTTAATAGGAAATTTGATGTCTTATAAGGTCTAATTAAAAGAAAAAGAGAAAGAGAAGGAAGAAAAAGAAACTCCTAGGAGAAAGAACATAATATTAACAATTACATCAGATTCATAAAATTCTGAGGATGAGGAAGATGAAGATGTAGCACTTTTGACAAGAAAATTTAAAAAATTTATGAAAAGAGAAAAATTCTAAAAGAATTGGAATAAAAATCAAGACAAAAACAAAGAAAAAGATGAGGCACTCCTCTGTTTCAAATGCAATAAGCTAGGACACCTTAAAAGAGATTGCTCTTTTTTAAAAATGAAGATGTTCAAAAAGAATAACAAACCACCTAAGAAGAAAGCCTTTCAGACCACATGGGATGAAAGTGACTCCTTTTCGGATGAAGATTCCTCATCTGATGATGAAAAAGCTTACATGTGTTTCATGACACAAGATGTCGAGTCTTATTCATCTCTAATTTTGGAAGATATTAACGTGGAAGAACTTTTAGATGCTTTTAATGAACTCTATGACAAATATAAGGCATTAAAGTCAAATTATAAAGATATGAATCAAAACATTGACAATTTAACCAAAGAAAATGAGGAGTTAATCAAGCTGGTGGTCGGAGGAGGAGCGTCGCAGTTCGTCTCGTATCGCCGCGTCTTCGATGGAGGTACGCACCCCGTAGGTTTTCTTTTGGTTCTAATTTTAAATCATAAGTGCATGTTAGTGTATTGGTAATTGTTGTAATTTTATTAGAATTTATTGTGCATTTGTGGGCCACTTATGGCCATATTGTTTGTATGGGGTGAATAGTGCCCCTTTTGTAATTTTTGTTGATTTCTCAAGATCTGCTTAATGGATCTCTATATTGCTTGTCTGGTTTGGAAGATCTCGTCGAGATCTTCATTTTAATATATTATCTGCATGGTTTGGATTGGTGATTTGCAAGATTGGACTTTCAATCCCATTTCGGGGTGCCCTACAATCGTCTGATTTGGCATGCCGAATTATTTTGGTATGTCTTTTTTGTTGCACGAGATCTTCATTTTAGTATATTATCTGCATGGTTTGGATTGGTGATTTGCAAGATTGGACTTTCAATCCCATTTCGGGGTGCCCTACAATCGTCTGATTTGGCATGCCGAATTATTTTGGTATGTCTTTTTTGTTGCACGAGATCTTCATTTTAGTATATTATCTGCATGGTTTGGATTGGTGATTTGCAAGATTGGACTTTCAATCCCATTTCGGGGTGCCCTACAATCGTCTGATTTGGCATGCCGAATTATTTTGGTATGTCTTTTTTGTTGCACGAGATCTTCATTTTAGTATATTATCTGCATGGTTTGGATTGGTGATTTGCAAGATTGGACTTTCAATCCCATTTCGGGGTGCCCTACAATCGTCTGATTTGGCATGCCGAATTATTTTGGTATGTCTTTTTTGTTGCA
>JAMKQA010018031.1:0-17072 GCA_024699735.1 Posidonia australis | reverse complement strand
CTCCTCTCCTAGGATTACCTATACAGTCTGCGAAGGACATTTTTCGATGGCTCATCCTATGGCTTTGGCGTGGGATGAAAAATCGGGTTTGTCCCCCCTTGTCCGGGGTCGTGTCGGTGTAGTAGAGGGTACAACTTACTGCTTTGGTAGAAGTCGAGGCCCCGAAAGCTCTACCCGTTCACTGCCTAAGCTTTGGCTAGGATTTAGAACAGGGACCTTACTTTTTCTAAACTCGAGTCGGAGACCTATTCACCCTTATTGTGTGAACCTGGAGTAGACAGCTTAATAGGACATCCCTAGTTGGTGAGAGAGTGCATACTAGAGGCATTCATTTGCATCTCATACCACCATAATCATTGCATCTTTGCTGATTTGTTTGTTTTTGTGCATAGGATTTCTGATCTTTGAGTTTCCTTAGTCTGAGCTCAAGATCTTTCCTTTCACTGACTCTCTTTGCGGCCTTATTTTCGATCGCATCTCCCGAGTTATTCGTCACTGCCGACAATAGCTCGTCCTAGGATTCGTCCTGTTCTTCCTAGCCACAGTCCAATCCTTACTCGCTCGCGATCCATGATGGCCCAGCATGCCAGTGAGTTCCTCTCCCCTGCTGTCCAGGAGGAGGTCCCTGTCTCGGGACACTCTTCCTATGTGTCTGTTCCAGTCATCTCTGCTGCCTCCACTTTTGCCTTAGCTTCTGGAGGACCTCCACCACCTCATTTCTGTGTCCCCGTGGCAACCCCGCCTTCGGGACCACCTGCCTGGTCTTCTCCTGCTGTTGGGGCCACAACAGTCGAGCCTTAGGGCTATGTGTTTACTAGCCCTCTTCCTACTACGGTTGTTTCAGTAGTAGCCACTCCCCAGTTTGGACAACTGGGATCTCAACCTCTTGCTCCCCCTGTTTTGCCTCCCTCTCTCGGAGCTACCAGCGACGATCCCGTTACCACGTAGCTGCAACAGATGTCGGCCCTCACCCAGCAGCTGTAGGGATTGGCACTGGCACTCCAGCCCTTCTCAGCTTTGTCTTTCCCTGCTCCTGAGTTGCCTGCGCAATCGGCTTTAGGACCATAGTTTGCACCTGCTGAGTTGTCTACACCACCATTTCTTCTCACCAAGACGCTCTTCATTCTTGCTAGTGATCATCTCTAACTTCTCAATTCCAGTAGAAGAGCTAAGTTTGATGTTGGATCTATAGGTTCTATTCTTGGCTACTAAAATAGGCATAGGATACTCACAATCAATCTTTGTAAATGGAGGAGCAAAAAGAGAAGTCAGAGCTAGTAGGGAAAGAAAGGTATAAAAAGGTATCTAGAAGATAAGGCAAGGTGGATATGGAATCTAAACTATTTTTCATACTAGGGGGTTTGTGCCATCAGAATCCAAAAGAAATCAAAGAAAAGGAAATTAGTTTCCCTTTGACCACTTTTTTAAGTGGTGTTTGTGCTTCCGCTGGAAAAGGAAATGGTTTCTGTTCGTTTCTAGAATATAAAAGTCAAGAAGATTTTCATTTTCGTTGGCATAGGGTGGAAACTCAACGGAAACACGTTTTTGTTTGTTTCCAATGACAAGTACAAACACCAAAAATTAGGTCAAACGAAAAATAAATTCAATTAGTTTCTTTTTCTTTTGGTTTTCCTTTGACTAATATTTTTCATTTCCTTTTGTTTCTAAGGCACAAACAAGCCCCTAGGGATAGAGGTGTGGAAGGAAGATATCATCACATTAGTAGATAAGCTAGTTGTCCTGAAATTATTGCATTGGGTATCCTTTGTATTGGGACCTTCTTTAATCAAGAACTTCGGCAAAATAGTAATATTGGCTACTGCATTATGGACAGTTTCTATAATTGCCAATTTTCCTTATTTCGAAGATTCTGTAATCACAACATATTCTTGATGAGTTTCCTTTGAGGATTATTCATTCAAAGTATCCTTGGTAGATGAAGAATTTCCATTTCCGATAAGATCAATCACATTTAAAGGACCGTTAATCTCTAGCTAATTTCCTAAATCTTCCTTTTCCTGGAAAACATTCAACTTTCCTTGTTCCAAAGATTCCAGGATGTTTTTTGTACTTGCCTTTTCTTGAACTGTATCCAAATTTGCCTTCCTATTGGGGGAGATATCTTTCCTGTTTTCCCCCTCAAAGATTGATCTACTGAAGATCTAGGAATAAATTTGTTATCCTGCAAATTTTTAGTAGTTTTAGGAAAAAATTTCAAAATTTGGCAAAAAATCAGACGAATACTATTAAAAAGATCCTTTCTCACATTGATCTCTTCAATGCAGTTGATTTTTTCTAGAACATGAGTTTTTTGTTAACATGGATCCATATCATGTCTAATGTACCCACAATAATAGCAATAATTAGGCAATTTTTCGTAAAATTTTTTTGAGGTGCATGATCTACCACTAGGTTGAAAGAATTCAACCAATTCACATAAAGGCATAGAAGTATCTATAAGAACTTTGATTCTATTAAAATTAACCCATTTTTCCACTTCCTTTGGTTTGGAACAGAGGGAGTTCCAACAAGTTCACCAAAACGAATCATTGTAGAAATGGATTGATGGGTGATAGGAATATTGTGAAAGTGAATCTAAAATGTTGTGTAACTGAACTCATAATCAAGCAAAGGGGCAAATGGACGTACCTTTTCCAATGCTATTAGACGATTGAAGTAATTCCAAGGACCAATGTTCGACACATGAAATAAATCCTCTTCTGTCTCAACTTTTACACGACTAATATCATTACTTAGATCAGAAATAGCATCAATCTTGGCTGGTTTCCACATCTAGAGATGTTATCCTTAATCGCTACAATCTTGAATGTAGATTTTTTAGCTATGATCTTGAACAAAAGAGATCTCTTCCATTCATCTAAATTGACTTCATCCTCCTCTCTTAATGTTTTTCCTATTCTTGATCATTAGATTCCCTAGCATGAGAGAAATTTGATCAACTAGAATATTCTATTGGGACAAGATTTCAAAGTTGGGCAAAGACATGAAAGAAATACGGGAAGAAATCATTATAAAGAAAAAACAATATGGATGTAGAGGGATGAAAAAATATAGGATAGTGGAGGAGAAGAAATAGTTATCACTAGAAAAGAAGATATGAGAAAGGAGTGATCTTCAATGAGAGAACTCTATGGAGGAAGCGAAGGAAATGAAAAGTGTTGCCAGAGAAAGCCTTATAGGAAGTTGGAAGAGAAAAGTTACACCGATGATGTTTATGAGACCTACGATTGCTAAAATTAGAAGAAGATGCACTAACTAAGATTATCCTTTAAGCTTAGCAACCTTTTTGTTTTTTTTGCAAATGATTAATATTGTAATTAAAAAACTTGATTATGAGTACCATTGCCAAGTTAAGAGTCCAATGTTCTTAGTCATATGGGAAAGACAAAAGGAGGATAAAGTATAGAGTAGAAGGATAGGACATATACAATATTACAACAGCTCAAAACAAAAGGAGAAGCATAATTTGTAATAAATAGTAAGAGTATCAAAGTGATTGCATCGTCAACAAAATAAACCATCTGCCTAGTTTTAAGTAGCATCAGTCTCCTCCTAGTGTCTCCATTTTGCAGGAAGATCTAGGAGTCAGCCAACATCAGTGGAGTGTCCATGAATGGTAGAGGATGAAGTCATATTCCTTTGTGCTTAATGAGCAATGCCCCAATCCTACTGTAAAACTCTAAACTCTGTAGGAGTAGAAGTAGCTACAACTCCCTATCTAAAAGTCAAATTTTTTTAAAAGAAAATTATTAGTGACATAATATTATAAAATCTTGAGGAGATATCTCTTCTATTGTTGTGGAAAATAATCTTATTACGATATAGCTAGAAACTTCAAAAGGAAACTAGAACGAGGGTGTCCCAATTCTTATTGTTAATTGAAAGTATGAAAAATTATTTTAGAGTCAAAGTCTGAAGTATAATAATATTAACTAAATGAGTATTACCATTATGTAAGAAATAATTCCAAATCAACTTGAAAACAAGACAATGGAAAAAAGATGAGTTACTGATTCTATATTGGACCTACAAATTTCATATTCAGTGGACTTGACCATCATCTTTTTGTCAAATTTTTACAAGATAAAATTCTATTTTTAATCACAAGTCATTCAAAAAGTTTATCCTTTACGAGAACAGTACAATTCCAAATGATTTTTTAAAATACTGATTTCAACCCACCATCTTTGATAATCTTGTAACAACTATTGACAATGGATTCATAAGATTAGCAAGGCATTCAAAGGTTTGAGTCGTCCTTAATAATAAGAAAAATTAAGTTAATAATGTTGGTAAGGTTGGATAGAAAGGAGAGTGAGTGAGCCATGATAAGATGAAATAAATCCATCTGTCTCAATTAGAAAGAAGATATGTTTTGAATCAGTGTCCATTATTTACAGGGACAACCATTCATTCGGATATTCGGACATCGTTCATCGATATGCACATGCACTCCACTAGTCCATTCTCCACTGTCCAACCCTAGAGAGGGCATTTTTGTACTCTCACTCCAGGAAGGAGTTCCTTCAACCAGAGCGTCCCATTCCATTCTTTTCGTCGAGCCCATTCCATTCGCCACCTCTTCGTGCCCCCTTTCTAGGGTTTTTGCTTCGCTACGTGACGTACGTCTTCCGTGCAAGATGAGGTCTGTTTTCGCGTTCCGATCTTCTTCACCTCTCCATCTCCTGTGTCTGCCCTATCAGTGACAATTCCTTCTTTAAATTTCCTTTTCTCGGTTTGTTTTCTATGATCTGTGGCATTTTTCCCTCTTTTCTCATCTTAGCATTCATTTGTTCTTCCGCTATGTTATTGTGTTCATCTTTCATGAAGTTCTTAGGAAATTTCATTGTATTTTAGTGTTAAGTCACTGTTTGTATGCTAATAAGTGAAGTTCATAGTTTGGGAGGAGGGGCTTTGTTGAGATCGAGAGGTTATGTTGATTTTTATCAAGTATGTTTTTTTTTAAAACTTTGCCTTGAAGTTTAGTTTGATTTGTTACTCTACGATTATGGCATCTTTTTTTAAAATTAGGACTTTGTAAGTTGCATAGAATGACGCTTAAAAGATGGAAGTATATCATTGCTTTATGATTAAGATTATAAAATGTAGGTGGTGTATAAGAATCGCATTTTTTATTCTTCTCCTGCTCAACAGTAGCAAGTTATGAGATGATATGAGTTGAACTTTAACCAATATTGTTCACATTATAACTGCTATTTTTAGTATAAAAATTTATATGGTTTTGTATATCGGATTTTGAAGTAAATGTTCTTATGGTGCATGCCAATGAACCTGTTGGTGTTTTTAGTTGGGTGACTGATACGTATAGTGTCACATCGATTATTTTTGCTATTTTTTCTGGACTATTCTTCCATTGTCCAACCATATGCTTTTGTGATTGAAACCAATTGCAGAGTGCCTGTTGTCTTATAAGGAATTGGTTTGGATTTGTAACCCTCAATTTTAATATTTTTATGGTTTTCGTTCAATATTTTCCCTCGAAAGAAGCTGAAGAAGAGCAGTATATGGTGACCTCTAACTGTCTAGTATCTGAACAAAGTTTATTCATATGAATCCCATATTTCACACTGTGTCCAACCCATTTCTTGTTTAAAATCCAATGAATAGGATTCCTATTAATGTCCAATCATTTGAGTTTTTGTAACTCACAAAATATATGGGATCTTTTATTTTTGTGGTTTAGACATTGTTTTTCTATTTAGAACGAAATTTTAGTTAAGCTTTCATCATTTTGAAATATATTTCATAAATATTAATCATAGTTCGAAATGTCAACTTGTATCAGCAAAATTTTGCCAACGTGTGTCATGTTTCAAATATATAGACATGATTTTTGTTGGTATTTCTAGAAATACCAAATGTTGGACCCCCATGTCAATTGTGTCGACGCGTGTCAACCGAGTCAGTCGACACAAGAAATTTTTTTTATTGAGAAGGACCCAAGTCAACCAATACAGCTTATTTATAAGCCGACATGGTGAACATGGGGTCCTATCGTTGGCTATTGCTTCTCCTCCTCCATGTTGTTGGTTGTTCCTCCTCCCTTTTGTTGTTGAATTGTTTTTGCATGCTCATCCTAACTTAGTGTTGGACATAGGATACAAATTCGTAGACTTTGTGAAGTGGCAAAATTTGTGGTGCTCCTCAATTGGACTCCACATATTCAACACTTGGGTCTTCTCTTATCTCTACTTTCTCTCTATATTAAATGTTGTGAGAACTTTTTATTTTAAATATATACTAAGCATTTTAGGTATGATTTATACATTTATTAAGTATTTTTAGATACTATTTATGCTTGAGGATATTTGTATTATGTTTATGTGACGTATTTTAATGTATTACATGTATAGAAAGTGGATCTAAGTAGCCCTAGATTTGGATTATAGCTTATTTTGGAGTTTCAAAAATGAAATTTAAAGTTTTTTACTATTGTCACGAACTTTTGTAAATTTACCATATTTCTACCGACATTTCTATCAATGTCGGACACATTTTCTATTTTTGTCAGGTCGAAGTCTGACATGATCCCAATATTTAAAACCATGGTAGTAATTACTTAACATCATAATCAGTCAAGTTGGAGACCATTCCTTTTTGTGAGGTGCTTGTAAATTGAAATTGGCTCATTATATGATCTTCTCATGGATATGGAGGTTCTTGGTGTGTACCAAATTATATCATATTATTTTACCATTACAACAATAGACATTTTATTCAATATTTGATCATTGTTTTGATGTTTCTGTCTACTTATTTGCTTTTAGTTTTCTCGCAAGTATACATATCCTAGTTTCAGCAGACCAACTTTGTTAACCTAGACCCCCTGTCTAAAAAATTGGCAGACATGTTGATAGACATTTTTATTCTTTAAATTTCAGCCGTCATCCTGAAGTGAAGTGGGCTCAAAGGTTGGACAAGGTTTTCATTACTATCCAGTTAGCAGATGCTAAAGATGCCAATGTTAATCTTGAACCTGATGGTGTATTGACATTTTCTGCAAAAGCTGGAGCAGGAAATAATCTTTATGAACTGAATTTGGAACTTCATGACAAGGTCAACATTGAGGTAAGTTCTTATAAAATGTGATCAAATTTCCATGAATAGTCAATTAAACATTTTTTTATCATAATTTCCACTATCATTGTATTATGATAATATCAGGAAAGCAAAATAAATAAAGGAGTTCGTAGCATATTTTGTGTGGTAGAGAAAGTTGAAAAGGAGTGGTGGAAGAAGCTACTCCGTGGCGATGGCAAGACACCCCACTACATTAAGGTTGATTGGGATAAATGGGTGGATGAAGACGATGACAATGGTCTGTTTTCTGTTCCTTCGTTTGCATTCTGCATCTTTTTGCTTGTATGCAGTTTGCCAGCTATGTTATTGAGATAGTAATTGGATTGGTAACAATCACCGGAAGTTCTAAATTTCTAAAGCAGTCATTCAATTAGCAATGTAACTAAAGTAACGTGCCTTCTCAATTTCTATTTATACTGGCCTGGATCATCATTGATAATATTTAAATTTGTATTCCCTCAAATCTGCAAATAAACATAAGAGAAATACCAAACCACTGTACACCAACATTATATAATTCATTAGAGGAATGATACATAATGTTTACAAAATATGTTTGCAGTATGGAATTTGATATTTATGTTGATACCAAAGGATATTAGTTGATAGGATCATGCTTTTGGGGCACATTTAAGTCTTTAGCTAGTGAGGTAATGTAAAATTTGTCTTTGTCGGTTGAACTAATGTTTTGCCTGTTCTTTCAGGTCCAGCTGATTTGGACATGGGTGGTATGGATTTCTCGGTATGCCCACATTCATTATTAAAGAGATCATGATTTATGATCTTGTTGTATATATTTTTGTTTCATTTGGTTTGATAAGATTCCCACCTTTATATGATCACATCATGTGTATGTTTTATGAAATACCTGGTATTTTTTTTTTTCTGCCTCCTAGAAATTTGGTGGTATGGAAGGTATGGAAGGGATGGGAGATGATTTTGAAGATAGTGATGATGAAGGTAGTTCTGAAACTTATATATCATACAATGCATGTATTTTGCATATCCTTGTTTTCCACAAATTGTGCGGACACATTGTCTCATTTTACACTGCTTGTTTTTCTTTACCTGCCTTCATCCACTGTAATTTGTCTGCATATCCTGCTTTAACTTTCTTTATGTTGGGAACTTGGCATTGATTTTTTAGGATGTTCTATCAAAAATTGACTAGACATAATGAAGAAGGACCTAAGCATATGTAATTTAATAGACGATGTACTGTTGGATACAAGTGGAGATAAAGGATTCATGTGGTTGACCTCACATGCTATTAAAGCATGGCTGCTGTTGTAAACATAAATTTGTGGGAATCCCATCCATGTTATCAAATGTCATAACATCTCAGTGATGTTAATGTGTTGAAAACCCAATTTCTTTTTCCTTTTTTTTTTTTGAGCGGTGTGTTGGAAACCTGATTTCTCGACAAGACATTGAACTTTATCTCAAAAAATACCTCATGTCTGTGCCATGTCAGCGTATTTCAGATTTTCAGTCCATGTCGGTGCCATGTTTGTAATGGAAATAGACATTTTAGGGAAATAGAGCAAAACCTCCATGTTTGTAACTTCAAATGTCTCCTTAATTTTCAAACTTCCTCTTGTTTTCGCATTCCAATCACATTGACATATATTTGGATACTTGGGGTCTGTTTGTACCAAGGAAACGAAAGAAAGTAAAATAGAGTCAAAAGGGAAAGGAAGGAAAAATCATGGGATTTTACTTTTTGTTTAACCTAAGAAAAGTATTTGTGTATAAGTGAAAAGTAAGGGAAAATATTTTTCCTTCAAATTCCACTTTTATGGGTGGGAAAGAGAATGAGACATTTTAAATATGTATTGGAAACCAAAGGAATTTAATTTTCAATAGAAAGTGTGTACAAACACTATAATTTTGAACGTTCTCTTTGATGAAAGGGAACATAGTTTCTTTTTCTTTGATTTCCTTTCATTTCCAAATGTACAAATCCCTTCTTAGGATGTTTATCTTTAAAATCTATTCACTAATTCTGTCTTTTTAAAATATGTTAAACTATGAGCTTAAAGATAGAGAGATGTGTATTGTTGCTTTCTTTAATTTATCTTAGTTTTTTATTGAAAATCAAAGTTTTTAGTCGACATCTGATGTTTCCACTGATATGTTCATCAATGATTGCACACTTATTTTGAAGGAATGAAGTACAATATGAACACACCGTTTGGAACCATAGCCCCAACTGTTCTTGAAAATAGGAAAATTGCCTGCACATGTTAATAAATGAGAAAATCTGACACTGAGGGCTTAAGGGCTGAGGCTTTTACAGCATATCTTATACGGAGATAAAGAATGCCCAATAACAACCTCCACTATCCTGAGATTTGTATGCCATTTGTTTGCAGATGAAGATATAAAAAAAAAGGCTGAAGTGGTTGAAAGTGGAGATGGAGCAAACAAGACCGGAGAAACTCCTACAGGAGAAAAAGAGGCAGCTGCTAGCACATGAAAAGCATTTGCCGGGGGGTGGGGGGCGCCTAGTTCTTGGAATGGCTGGTTCTCACCTAGAGTTGGTAGGTCGGAAGGTGTTAATTTTGAACTTGAGTATCGTGCAAGATATGGCATCTTTTTGGCATGATATTCGGAGCTTCAAACAAACTTTTTTTTTTACCATGGACAGTGAACGATGATGTCACGATGTATGGATGCTGTGCCTACTGAAGAATATCTGTATGGATCCTGGTTTGACTCTCCTGGTAGAGGCTAAACTTTGTTGAAATAATTCTGAAAATAGACCCTGGTGTAGTTAGTGCATGCTGGTTCTTCTTAATAAGATCATCAAACAAAAGCTACTATTAGATGCAGTTGCGCTGCGTTGTTGATCAGAGCCACGAGTTTGCAGTGGATTGCCATGAATTGTAATTGTCAATGCCATAAAACTTACTTGAGAGAAGTCTACACCTCAAATTCTTCTCAAACCCAAAATCATGCTTTCCCAAAATTCTAAGGTGTAGAAGGTTCTTTCTAGAATGGATTGCTATAATAATATGCTCCTGCGGTGAATCCTACACTTCCTACTTCGAATGCTCAAGTGGAAAGCTTCCAAGTAATTCATTGGTCTAACCTTGAACCTTCAAGGAACGTGCAAGAAATGTGATTGATCCCTAGGCAAATTGTTGTCCTTGGCGATCACTTCTCATTTGGAATACATTAAAAGTCAATAATCTACTAAATAGTGTTAGTCCCAATGATTTTAGGAATTAGTATTCTATTTTTTATTTTATTTTTTTAAATTGTACATCTATTGGAACTCGAACTTAAAATTCTTCAAATAAAGTAATATTTGTGTATCAAATGAGTTATGCTTCATTTAATTTAATACATTGTCTATTTATATAAAAATTGAAATAACTTGAAATAGTAATTACTATCTTGATTTACTAATTGTAGAATTGTTATTTCATAAAAAAGGTAGAATATTGTTATTTTCCAAATTATTCTAATACATGCATATATATGATATGTTAATTTTTGTATAAAAATAATATATAATTAATATAATGTATACATATTTCAAATTCGACTTATATTTCGATAATCAAGTTTATTAATATTAATATACAAGTTTTTCACTTATTTCAATACTTATTTCATTTTTCAACCAAATTTGAATTTCTTAATATACGTTTATTCACCTTTTCTAAACAAAATAACAATGTTATTGAAATACTAATAACACTTTCAACTTAGACTCCGTTTGGAACTTACTTGTAGAAGTTAGATTGTGAGATTTAAATAGAAGCTGGCTTTTTGAAAATATCTGTAGAAGTTAGATTTTAACTTAGTTATGAAAATCTTGTTTAGCAAATAAAGGTTCCACAACAATAGTTAGATTTTAGCAATATTAATTTTACATATTTACCTCCCATCCAATGGCAAATCTATAAAAAAAAAAGGGCATTTCTATGTAATTAGCTTAAAAAATCAACGCTATAAATGTAAATATATACCTCATTTATTCAACTTCTGTCAGAAGCATGTTTTTACACATGATTTCAAGATCCAGAAGCTATAGCTTCTATGAAAAGTGGGCTTCCAATACCCTATTTGGAACTACTTCTGGGATATTTGATAGTTTGGCAGAAGTTAACCACTCAAAAGGTGTCTATAAACAATTCCAAACGGGGTCTTAATGTTACTTTTCTTATTTTACATCCAAAGCAAGGGTAGAGTTGGGTGGGGGCGAGTGGGGGCTTTGCCCCTACTAGATTCTAGAAAAAATACGTTATATTAGGAATAATGTTTTGCAAATAACCCCCATAAAACATCCATTATATTCTCTTTCCCTCTCCCACGACGGCATGACCAACGCCAACCTTCGACTCTCTCTTCCTCTTCTCTCTCAGGCAAAAAGTCTTAATCCCAAAAACCAAGAGGCAGTGGCCTAACAAGCAATGATGATGGGTCACCCCAAGACCACCCAGCAGCAGGTGATGGCTTGATCGGAACTCCTTAACTTCTCCACATACCACAACCCACAATCTTTTGTAGATATTCTATTTTCACATTTTCGAAAGTTAATTAAGGATAAAAAACCTTGAGGTGCTCAAAATCACATAAAAAGAATATTTAACAAATATTCTAGATTTTTTATAATCTCTTTAAAAACATTACTTAATGCAAGTTTGAGCTCACATAGAAAACATTACTTTGTTTGTTTTGACAAAGTTAATACTCTTGTTAAGCTCAAATTAGTGGCAAGTTTGAGTATCTTAACCATAGAAAAATGTTTTTATTATTTTATAGTATCTCTAAGATATTTCCAGACTTTTAATACATCTTTTTAAATTAATGAAGAAATTAGAGAAAAAACTACAAAAAAATTCATTTGTTGCCTATAAGACAAATGACAGGCTTTATCGCCTCTCTCATTTGTAAGTGGGATTATTGTCATCTATATAGGTGACAAATATCTTGGAAATTTCTCATGCAATGTTTGGTCTTCCTAGGCTTTAACATATTATCTAGGATTTTTCTAAAACATTTTGATATTATTCCCATGATAGTTAATATTTCTACAATTTTCCTAGTAATTAAATACATGATCTTCTAAAATATATATTTATAGACTTTTACAACTAATTGGGGAAAATTCTAGAAAGTTGATGACGTCCACTTTAAAAGAGTATATTTTTATGATGGATAAAAATTGAAATTTTAAGTTAGTTATCACATTTTTAAATGTTATAACAATATTTAATCTAAAATAATATTAAAAAGTGAAGATAATCCAAAATATCTAAGTAGTTACAAATTCCAAAATTTCCACAAAACTAATTAACCTCCTTTACGAAATTATTGAATATATTTATTTTAAATTTAGGTTACTTAATAAGTAAGCTTGTGTTTAAATTCAAAATTCATTATAAACAAATTTTTGTTACGGAGAAAGGTTTAAAAATGGATATTAAGTCCTAAACAGTTTTTAGGTTCGTAACAAATTAGTTTGAGATTTAAATTTGAAATAATTCACATTTTAAATGTCGACGCCTGTGTCACCAACGACTATCTAAAATCCATTATTTTCTGCATTAAGCAAAATAAATATCTTAGGAATATCAATGGTTGCCACCACTTCATGTAGTGACGATTTAAAATATTTAATTTTAAAATATTTAAATTTAAATTTAAAATAAGATTTACTCATTTTCTAAAAAGATGGCGTCAAAAATTATTATATAAAAAACACCTCTGAACATAGGATTAAAGGGGCTCTAAAATCAACGAGGATAAAAGAGGATCTGAAAAGAAGAGTAAAAAAGAGAGGACTTAGATATGAGATCCACGACAGCCTTATGAGAGCTACAGAGTAGTGATTTTGAGATATCTATAACCACATATTATAAAATCCGTGTGAGAAAATTGAAACCCACAGAGATTACGTCTGTTCTAAAAGAGATACACCTTTGAAATTCCAACCATGCCTTTATTTTTTCATTCCACATCATTAGTACCAAAAGTGAAGGAAATATTCGTTCTCGTTTTCTTATTTTTTTAGCAGTATCGCATTCCTTAAACAAGTTATGACATATGCATGCGAGGAATCACCCCAAGTTAGTATTATTTACATTTGTTAATGTTGTTTGCTATTTTTCCTAAATTATTTATTGCATGCATAAGCTAATTTATATCTATTTATTTATTTTGAAGAAAAAGATACACTATGTAACACAAGGACGTCATTAAACGACATCCTACCGTTGATCTAGTGAACTGAGAACCCACATCACATCAACATCTGCATTTCCCCAAAGATGTCTTATTAGCCCACAGTAAATCAACAAGTGGCGATCACAAATACTGTTAATGAATGTGAAAGTGTCGACATCATCATCAAAGCCCCAAATCCACATACACATAGAGTGGTGATCATGGTGGGACGGTTTTTGAGCCAATCCTTCATATTACATAAGTGTTTTCTTCCCTTGTTAGTTTTTTTCAAATCTAGGTGTTATTTCGATCTGAGGATTGTGCATATAGGTTTTCACAAGATTCAAACCTTTCATTTGGTTTTTTAAATAATTATAACGATAGCCAGTAGTAGTTGTCGATAGCACATGCGACAATCTTCAACACTTGTATGATCGGAGATGACTTCTAAATTAGGATTTTCCTGCAAACTTTTGATTTTTATTTGATTGCATTATTTTTTTCCAATGTGATTAAGAAACAAAATGTATCCTGTCTATCTCGTTCTCTTTTTGATTTTTATCGGATTCTAGGGTTTTTTTTTTCGTCCACTATTAGGGTGAAAACTATTTAGTTTGCATTAGAGATAAAAGTTCTTTAAGGGATCTCTCTAATTAAAGTAGTCAAGCCGAGTGAACCAAACCAGTGCAAGTCGCTCACTCATACCCTGCGCTTGATTATGAGAGTTAGTTTAAGAACTCAAGATATTCTTTGGAAGCATTGTTGACTCCTCTCTTCTCCCTAAATCAATAACTTTCTTTAGTAGATATTTGATTCTCTTGTGCTTTTTATTTATTTACTGCTTTATGGTTTGTTAGAACACGACACATAAAAACAGAATCTTAGGTTGCAGACTCCTCTATAGAGAGATAAACTCACTACCTAGGTCTTCTTGATGGACCCTCAAGAAGGTTAAAGAGTGGTACCAAAAGCATGTTAAAAAACCTATTGTGTAACCTTATATCCCACAAAGTCGACCTTACGCCAACCCTCGGAACCCAAAAGTTGAGTGTATGCAGGTGTAGGTTTAAATCTATTAATATTTTTCAAAACAAAATAAAAATTTTGATGTATATTGATTGAAAACTTGGATGAAAAAACTTGTTTGAATAATAACCATGTGTCTCTTACTTGATTTTCTACAACTTTACATGATTTGTTTTGAATTAAGTTATTACAGGTTTTGAATGACACAAATCCAACCATGTTGTTGTGAATGTAATGTTCACGTGGTTGTTTATTTATTTAATTATTTATTTATGTCATAGCGTATGTACTTTTTGGTTATTTAATCAAGTTTGTAATTTACTTTCCTTAGGAATATTCTGTAAGTTGCAAATCTCTAAAGTTTGTAATTTTATTTTCAAGTAGTTAGGATCTTTATTCCACTTTCTAAGTATTTGTAATAGGATAAACATAAAAAAATCAAATTAAAAAAATTCAAATTCAAAAAAAAAATTCAAAAAAAATAAATTCAACATTCAAATTTAAAAAAAAAAAAAATCAAAATTTGAAATATCAAAGAAAATTCAAAAAGGAGAAGAGTGAAAGACAAGCAGTTCCTTTGGAGATAACTTATGAAGAACAAGCCAGACATGTCAAATAACGTGATCCAAGCTATAGAAGGGGCATCCAACACATCTTTGCAGTTAATACAGAGCAACATCACTCAACTACGTCAAGGTGACAATTTTCCAGTAATGAAAAGACATAAAACATGTGTAGTAAGGGATGACCATTTCCATTTCAACACTCCATCTCATATCGACGGGCACCCCTCTGACATACACATTAATGTCAGCCGCTCCTCTCCCTGCCTTTCCATTCTGTCACCCACTCCTTCCCTCTGCGGAAGACGATCCGCCTGCGCAGGATCTCTTCCCCCCACATCCGTTTCCTCCATTCCCTCTGTGGAAAACAGTTGCTCCCCTCTTGCGGATACCTGGGACGACTGGAAGGCCATTCCACGAAGAAGAACCACCTCCCCCTTGGTAAGTTTCTGCAAACAAATCAATCGATGCTTTAAGTGCGAACTAAAAGGCCATCTGAGGGCATCTTGTAAGTATATTGGTATTTGCTTTAGGTGTAAATCTTCAACTCACGCGGCAGCCATATGTAAATTCTTTCAGGAAGCTTCCTCAGCCCCTGTCGACATGGCTGCTCAAGGCCTCTCTTCACAGAATCCCACCACCGTCCCTCTTACTGACTCGGTGTGCAACCAATTCCTGCTGCTATCTTGCAGCGCCACCATCACGGCACATGCTTCCTCTCTCACGAAGGAAGTTCTTGAAAACCATGTCCGATCTTATTGGACAAATGGTGCAACTATCGAGGTGCAGGACTCATCCCCGGGTAAATTCCTTTTGATTTTCCCGTCTGTTAAAGCTAGAACAGAATCTCTTAAGATGCATGGACATTTGCTGCATAGTATCTCAGTATCTTTCATTCCCTGGACTCCAAACTCTAATGCGGTCAATATTTTAAAAGATGAAGGGATTTGGATCAGGCTGGAAGGCATTCCACACCATCTGTGGAATGTAGACATGATTCATTATATGGTGTCAGAGTTTGTTGAACTTGTGGAGGTTGACTACAACATTGATAATGTACAACATTTGGGATTTGCTAGGATAAAAATTAAAATCCACCCAGGGAAGGACATCCCTGATAGCCGGTTCTTTTCCTTTGGCAAATATGTATACCCCATAAAATTTAGACACAGCTGGGATCTTTGCCCCACTCCAGAGGACACTAGCTCTCTGCCTCACAAGTGGCCAGCCAAAGTTCCTTCTGGTCCGCCAAGCACTGGCAACCTTAAACCTGTCAGAAAGCAATTCAAGGGAAACAAAGGTTGGAGAGGAGGTAAAAGCACTAGAACTTTCAAAGAAGGGAAGCTGGTCTGGACTAGACCAGTAAGCCCAAAGCCAGTTTCTGACTCCCCTGCGTTACTCCCTACCCCCGTGCCTGCCCTCACACACAGAGGCAGTCTTCCTCCAGCCTCCATCAGCACTTCTCCTACTCCTAGGGACGAGGATACTGCCAGATTTATTGAAATGGAAGTGAAAACCAGAAACTTAACCTTGTCCAAGCTTAAGAAAGTACTGGCTGTATACGATTGTCTGGAGAGTGACGATCTTGGAGGTCCTTCTGAGGTTCCAAACCCTCAACCCCCCCACTCCCATCCACGCACCAGGTAACACTTCCAGTAATGTCACTTCAGCATTTTCTCAAAATATCCGTGCTCCCTCTAATTCTGCCACTCCTAAAA
This sequence comes from Posidonia australis, assembly GCA_024699735.1. NCBI lineage: Eukaryota > Viridiplantae > Streptophyta > Magnoliopsida > Alismatales > Posidoniaceae > Posidonia > Posidonia australis. The sequence goes on along the minus strand of JAMKQA010018031.1, from coordinate 463 downwards.
ACTTTGATGCAATACCTTCTGATTTAAATGAACACGTTCTTGATGATGATTTTTTAAATCAAGTTTTATCTTGGAACACCTATGGGCAATTTAATAATTTCTGCAAACAGATTGGAATACTACTTGATTCTCCAGCTCAAGTTAGTTCCTTCTACAACTCGATTAGGACAGACCAAGGTTTGCCTGTCTCAAATTTGAATGATTATTGTGACCGCGCCCGACTCGGAGGGAGGGAGGGGTAGAGGAGGAGATCACAGCCATGCCAATGGATGGCGAAGGCGCAAGGATAAAAGAAAAAGAAGAAAAGTAGAGTCGCCACCTAGTCTTTTAAGGGAAAGACGAGGAAAACCACAAAAGGATGAATACATGAGATGCAAATGGGAAGGCTGGATGTCTGCTAACCAGAGGATGGGTAAGGATTCCTATTACGCACAAGGAAGGTGTTAGGCACCCTCGTACGCCC
>JAMKQA010018030.1:0-13251 GCA_024699735.1 Posidonia australis | reverse complement strand
ACTTGCCGACGAGGTAGTGAGACCTCAAGATAGGTCGGGGAGGGTCCTTGGTGAGTGTGGTTGCCGAGTGTGCGTTCCGAGGTAGGAGCCTCGAGACTATGGTGGTACTGTAGGCCCCGGGGTGAAAAAGACCCGGACTACCCTCAGTGCCGGTGCTGTGTGAGGCTGGGGTTAGAGTCCCCAGTTACTTGAGCACCAGGGCGTCCCTAGGATGTACTCCATACTTGTACCAGTGAAGGTAAATTTTGAGGCTGTGGTTGGGGTGGTTGAACTCCAGTACGGGGTGGTTCACCGTGGCACTGCAGTGTGGGTGTGGTGACATGGAATCCACACCAGCTGCTTGAGGCTAGGTCGATCGCCTGTGGCCAGGTTGATACCACCAGTTATGGAATGAAATGGAAATGTGGTTTTGTATGTGAGAACTAGTTTCTAGCCCGATTTTGTGGCAGATTGTGCCTATGGTTTTTAAACGATGTTTTGGGCTAGGAAACTGAATGGAATGATTGATTTTCTCCAGTGTTGAGAATAAAGGCTTTGAAAGAGCATGAGGTTTTGAAAGGAAATGAAAAGAAAAGTTTGAAAAGCATTGCTTTACGAGTTTTGAGAATTGCACATAAAGGCTTTTGAAAATGATGCTTTCTGGCAAGGTTTTTTTGTGTTTCCAGTGATGTTTTGGGGCACGTACTGGGTGACATTCTTGTCACTCACGCATGTGCTTTCTTGTTTCAGGTGCTAGGGTGTTGGAGCAGTTCTAGTCTGGTGCATCTGTTCGAGCTACGTTTGCCGCACACAGTCTGGGTAGTTAGCTTTATTTGTTTAATATTGCTGCTTAGTTGCAATTATTTGCATTTGGGTAGTTCCCGTACTGTCGTGTAGCACTGGGGTGTTACAATAGAAGACAAGGTCATTTTGCGTATCATTCCCTCGGCCACCCATAACTTTGAGGCTTTCTTCAATACAGTCGATATGCATCTTATCATCCTACTGGGGTTGACTGGTAGAGTTGAGTATCATCCAGTTCATGTAATGCGGCAATTTGGCTATCATCAATATTTCTTGTTCAGGGGCAAATACCAGCCCGGTTACAAGAGTACCCGCCGAGCTCTTATGTTATGACTAAGGAGCTGTCTCACCTGCTAAGTGGCTCCATACAATCGAAAGATCTCGCAGTCATAAGTGGGAAAGGGTTGCACAACACATTATGAAGCCGAAGTTGATGAAACCTGGCCAATCTACAACGTTGCTCCGAGCCATACGCTTTTTAACAAAGCTCTAGGCTAGAAGAGATCCAGGGATGACGCAGACTCTTGACATTCGCGTTATGCTACTAGTTCATTGAAAGTTGAAATGCATGTAATCACTTCATTGACTGCTATAATAAAATTCATCGAAACACTTCTGGTCAGCTTGATTGGTTGCTTATGGTTGATGCGAAGTAGAAATTGCCATTGCAACAGCATGTGCTTAATTTGTACAGATTGCTGCTTTCTTCTATCTATCGACATGGCACTGGGGACCACCCGGATAATAGTCTAGAATCTTGTTTTATTGCCTAGGCTTGGATGAATGAAATCTTCACAAACATCTATACCAAGTAGGGCGAAATCCAGCCTACTCTGTTGGACTTGCCCTACTCGAGCAAGTCTTGTTTCCATCTAGACCTCGGACGAGGTTTAGGTGTTCCTATCCTGGATTCGCTCCAAAAGGACGAATCTCGATAACATCTGCTCTACTAGACTGGTTCTAGTTGAATAAGTCTTGCTTTCATCCTTTTCTAGGCTTCGTGCGAGTACTAGAGCATATCCCGCTTGCTAAGCTCTTCCCCTTTGGTTGACAGGTCTAATATCATGTCATGCCCTTACCAGTGGGCTGATATCTCCAATTATCTGATTGGCATCCGTCAACTTGCCATCTCTCGATTGGTAAATCCGAAACTTGCCATCTCTCGATTGGTATGTCCAAAACTTGCCATATCCCCTCTCGACTGACAAGACCAAAACTTGCTATCTCTTGGTCGGTAAGTCTAAAACTTGCTATATCACCTCTTGGTCGGTAAGTCCAAAACTTTCCATATCACCTCTCGGTTAGTAAAACCGAAACTTGCCATCTCTCAGTTGATAAGTCCGAAATTTGTCATATCACATCTCAGTTGGTAAGTCCTAAACTTGCCATCTCTTAGTCGGTAAGTCCAAAACTTGCCATATCACCTCTTGGTTGGTATGTTCGGAACTTGCCATCCTCGGTCAGTAAGTCTAAAACTTGTCATAATCCCTTCTTGGTCGGTAAGTCCTAAACTTGCCATATTCCCATCGGTCGGTAAGTCCAAAACTTGCCATATTCCCTTTTTGGTCTGAAAGTCCGAAACTTGCCATATTCCTATCTTGGTTAGTAAGTCCTAACTTGCCATATTCCCTCCAGTCAGTAAGTCCGAAGCATGCCATATGCCCTCCAGTCGGTAAGTCCAAAACTTGCCATATTCCCTACTCTGTCAGTAAGTCCAAAACTTTCCATATTCCCTCCGATCAGTAAGTTCGAAACTTGCCATATTCACTCCGATCGGTAAGTTTGAAACTTGCCATATTCCTTTTGTGGTCGGTAAGTCCAAAACTTGCTATATGCCCTCCGATCGGTACGTCCAAAACTTACCATATTCCCTTCTTAGTCAGTAAGTCCGAAACTAGTCATATTCCCTTCTCGATTGGTAAGTCCAAAACTTACCATATTCCCTCCGATCGGTAAATCCGAAACTTGCCATATTCCCTCCAATTGGTAATTCTGAAACTTGCCACATTCCTTTCTCGATCGGTAAGTCCGAAACTTTCCATATTCCCTCCGATCGGTAAGTCTGAAACTTGCCATATTCCCTTCTCGGTCGGTATGTCCAAAACTTGCCACATTACATCCGGTCGGTAAGTTCGTAACTTGCCCTATTCCCTCTGATCAGTAAGTCCAAAACTTGTCGTCTCTCGGTCGATAAGTAAAAACATGCCATCTCTCGATAAATAGGTCCGAAACTTACCATGCCCCATTCGATTCATGCTTAGAGAGTTTAGAATCGAAGGTGCCCCCTTTGGTCATTTTCTAGATGGATTAAACCAACCTCCTCCTTTGGGCTGGTACCCTAAACTACCCAATTAACACCCGTCAAGGCGTCTATTTTTTGGTCAGCAGGTTCGGTATCCTATCATGCCCCTTTTCACTTGGGTTGGTAGCCTAAAATACTCGGTTGACAATCGTTACAATGTCCAGAGTGGGCAGATAACCCAAACTATTCGGTCCACGAGACAGTTAACTTCATGCCATTTGATGTTCAATGAGTGCTTGGGAAGCAGTGGTCTCCTCCTCCTGTTTCCTTTTCCTTATAAGGGGCGTGTCATTGTCAACCGTGAGCATTGGTCTCTGTTCCATTCGTCATTTGACCTCTTAAGGAGGGGCATCTCTAGACATCCCATATGCTTGCAATTGGACCTTAAACCTAAACCCTAGTCCAGAACTTTAGACCTAGCCAAACCTTAGACATAACCCTAAATCAAAAACCCTAGGCTAGCCAAAACCCTAGTCTAAAACCATAGGCTTAGCAAACCCTAGCCTAAAATGCTAAACCTAACCCAAAATCCTAATCCAAAACCCTAACAACTTCCCACTCCACCATAACAACCCTAACTACTTCCCACTCCACCATAACAACCTAAACCACTTCCAACATCACCATAACAACCCTAACTACTTCCCACTCCATCATAACAACCCTAACCACTTCCCACTCTACCATAACAACCCTAACTACTTCCCACTCCACCATAACAACCTTAATCACTTCCCACTCCACCATAACAACCCTAACCACTTCCCACTCCACCATAACAACCTTAGCCACTTCCCATGCTACCATAACAACCTCTAACTAAACATAACAACCTATAACAAACTACCTAGTCATTGCAAGCCTATAAATACCCCCTTATTTGCAAGAGGAAAAGAAGGAAAAAGGAGAGAAAAAACTTGGAAAATTTGAGAGGAAAGCAACCAAAGAGTTTTTTTCCCAACCATCGCAACTAAAAGAGTCTCAGATCAAAAAGGACGCTCAGAGAGAAGAAAAATTCACGGTTCAGGCCAGTTTTGGTGAGCTTTGGCGAGCTTCGATGGTCTCCGACAACCTCTTCCATTGCCAGCTATGGTAAGCCCCGATCCCTGTCCAATTCCATTCAATTTCAGTCCCTTAGGAACTCCTCTATCTTGTCCAATCGATTCCAGTGCGGCCAGGTAGCTGCCTTGGCCAGAATCAGTGGATTTTTGGGTCACCGGACGCGATTCCCCGGTAATGGAGGTGGGGACACGAATCTAGTGTGTGATTTGTGCCTTAGTGGGTGTGGTTCGATTAGGATAGACCCTCTCTTGCTTCTCCACCCCTCTGGATGCCGCGACATCCGCTCTAGAAGCCTCCAAGAGAAGCTCGCCGAACTCACCGTCACTGTCGCCAGAGAAGACGACCCCTAGATGGGGTCGATCGGGCACCTCCCGCCTCGCAGCGCCTCTCCAAGCATCAGGAAACCTTTCCCTGCTCTCTCCCCTACACACCAGAGCTCCCAGAACCCCGATTCAAGCCCAGAACGACCTCCGCAGTCATCGTCGTCTGAGTTGAACCAAAGCTCGATCAAGAGGTGGAGGAGCGGAGTTGTTTTTGTCTCTGAGTGATAGGAAATGTTCCTCTCCACACCGTAAGGCCTCTAGAAGCCCAGAACCACCGCACCTCAACCTCTAGTAACCCTTTCTTCCCCATCGCCATCACCGGAGTCACGACGTCGGCGAGTGAGGTGGGGGGAAGATTGCGGCCACTCATTGCCAGATCCAAGCCATTGGATCATCCCTTCATCCTTCCCTCTTGCTCACAATGGGTTTGGATGCCAGATCAGGCATTAGGGAGGCTTGGAAATGCATCCCAGATGGCCATCGACGGCGAGGTTCCGTTGCAGGCCGTCGTCGTTCTTTTTTTCTAAAAAATAAAAGTTTCTTTTAAAAACCTTCTTTTTCTTTTCTTTTCTTGCAGCTAGGTCCTTTTATTTTACTTTTAGGTCCCTACATTAGTTTTTAACCATATCAATAATGCTGTGTTTTGTGAAATTGCAGTGTGACCCTTGTAAATTTTTGTTAATGTTTTCCAAGTTTTAATTTTTGACATAAAACAATCTGATTTACTTTTCATTCATCTTAAGTCCATAATTTGCACAGAAGACCCTGGATTTCATTGGAATTGTTCTGAATGCATGATTTTTTGGCACAATTGCAAATTAAGTCCTGAAGATTTAAATTTTTACTCAATTGTGTTCAAAATTGCATTTTAAACCCTAAACTTCACTGAATTTACACTAAATACATTGTTTTTATGGCATATTTGCAAATCAGTCCCTAAAGATTCATGTTTTCAACCATGAGTACATTATTTTGCACTTTTGACCCTAAATTTCTTCAAAATTGCATAAAACACATGTTTTGTTGACAAAATTGCAGATTTACCCTAGGAATCCTGATTTTACCAAAACTGCACAGTTTTGCACATTTATCCCCTAACTTCTTCAAAATTACATAAAATGTGTTTTCCTAAGCATTTTAGCCGACTTGGCCCTGGATTCTCAGTCTCTATTCAAGATATGTGATTTTTGCACAGAGGCCCCTGGGAATTTACTTATTTGACATATGCTTTCTTTTTGTACATTTCACTACCCTTTTTTTAGATGTGTCCTCATGCCTTCTTTCTTGCATCATGCACACATTTCCAACTTGGTTTTCACATTATTCCCTTGATTTCTTCCAATTTTCATGATTTTGATTTGATTTTGATTTTCATCGCCCGAGGGTGTACATTAACAGGCTTAACAATGCCAACATTGACCCGAATGAGGAATATTTTCTCCCATTTGATTTTCTCGAATTTCTTCAAGTTTTTGCTATTTTGTGACATGCTTTCTGAATATTTTTGATTTTCTTGATTTTTCCTCATCACCTAATGGCGTACAGTAAAGTGGCATTCTCAATGTCTACATTGCCCCTCAGATTATTTTTCTTATTATTTCTTTTCCTTTTATTCATTTCTTTGATTTGGCATGTTTTCACATTCATCTTAGGCATGTGCATTCGGGATAGACAAGCATACACACACTAGATCATTAGCAAGTAGGAAACCTAGAAAGACTGAATTCTTCAGGCACATGGGGGTGCCTAACACCTTCCCCATGCGTAACAAGAATCCTTACCCTTTCTCTGGCCCATATTGATTTGTGCACTACATCCATTAGGCACGAAGCATGCATGTGTTTTCTTCGCATTGGTTTCATTAGATTTTTCCTTTGTGTTTGGTTTTCCTCGTCTTTCCATTAAAAGACTAGGTGGCGACTGTAGACACCTCGTCTTTGCATGCATGATTTCAGACTTGGATGACACTGTTTTAAGACTTTTTGCATCTTGCATATCCAGCCAGTTGCTGAAATCTGGTGAGCTGATTGCCCCATGAACTCCTGTTTGGGAGGTTCTTATGCATCAGTCCATGATCCAGATCTAGATAGCATCGCTGAATCTTGTTGTTTTTACTTAGCATAGGGATGGTGTGGTCTTGTGTGAGGCATACAGCCATTGAGCACAAGACCCATCTTGTGTTTTCTTGTTTGGATTTTGATAAGATACTCATGTTGCATTTTCTGTTGAGTTTTCTAGTTTACAAGAATTTTGCATTGCATGGCGTTCTGGTTTTCTCTGGCACATTTCCCTGGCATCAATAGAGCACATAGGTGGTGGACCAGACTAGAGCACCTATCTGGCACACCACATAGGTGCACCAGCCAGTTTTCTGTTGCACATAACAGCATTTGGCATGATGTTTAGCATGTTTCTTGTTTTGATTTGCTTTTGGTTTTCCTTGCTTGTCTTCCTGGATATATCAGGAAGACTCTACTCTGTTTTCAGCCTTTTTCATGCATGATAGATCATGTCTTGCATATAGTAAAGTGAGGATGAAAATCACTCGCTGTTATTAGATCTTTCATAATATCTGTGCAACATCATTGCACCAGTGCTTGACCCACCACACGGGTGACCTTTCTGAGCATTAGGACACACCCTATAGGCCACACACCCATGTTTAGCATAAGACACCATAGCATTGCATTACATATCGCCCTTGGGCTTACAGAAAAGGCTGAAAAGCCGACATTTCATATAAGTAAACAAGACCCATAGAAAGACCGATTATTCGGGCGCACGAGGGTGCCTAATAACTTCCTCGTGCGTAACAGGGATCCTTGCCCAATTTTCTGGTTTATGACCTTCTTTTCCTCGTCTTTCGTTTTTAATAGAATAGGTGGCAACTCCTGTTTCATTATTATTATTTTTATTGTTTTTGTCGTGACTTTGCCAACCCTTGCGCATTTGGCCTTTCACGCCAAGCCCGAGGTTGTCGCCGTCTTGGTTACAACGACACCATTTCCTTATCCTTATATTATCTTTCTTCGTTGTTTCCGAGTCTAAACTCTTTCTCCGGATTCACCATATTTGTCGTGACCTTATCGGGACGCCTTGTGTGCTTTCATGCACCTTGGAGAGTCGTGCAGGGTTCCATCGGCATGGCAACAGATACCATGGATGCTCCTCTGATAGATCAGCTTTCTTTGTTGTTTCTGACCTTTCTGAGCTTTCCTACTGACACGCTGAATACACATTTGCTAGGGTTAAGACAGAGCTTGTATTTTTGTAGGCGATCATATAGCTTTCTCAAGCATGGCAGATGACCCTCGGGCTCTCTAGACTTGGCAATCATATTATCCACGTAAACCTCAATCTCTTGGTTTGGGAGGTTCATATGCATCAGTCCATAATCTAGATCTGAATAGCATGGCTGAATCTTGTTGTTTTTACTTATCATATGGATGGTGTGGTCTTGTGTGAGGCATACAGCCCTTGAGCACAAGACCCATCTTGTGTTTTCTTGTTTGGATTTTGATAAGATACTAATGTTGCATTTTCTGTTGAGTTTTTTAGTTTACAAGAATTTTGCATTGCATGGCGTTCTGGTTTACTCTGGCACACTTCCCTGGCATCAATAGAGCACATAAATGGCACACCAAACTGGTGCACCATTCTGGCACACCAGTCTATTTTCTGTTGCACGCAGCAGCATTTGGCATGATGTTTAGCATGTTTCTTGTTTTGATTTGCTTTTGGTTTTCTTTGGTTGTCTTCCTGGATATATCAGGAAGGCCCTATTCTTTTTTCAGCCCTTTTCATGCATGATAGATCATGTCATCCATATAGTAAAGTGAGAATGAAAATCACTCGCTGTTATTAGATCTTTGATCATATCTGTGCAACATCCTTGCACCGGTGCTTGACCCACCACACGGGTGACCTTTCTGAGCATTAGCACACACCCTCTAGCCCACACACCCATGTTTAGCATAAGACATGATAGCATAGCATTGTATATCGCCCTTGGGCATACAGAAAAGGCTGAAGAGCCAACATTTCATATAAGTAAACAAGAAACCCATAGAAAGACCGATTTTTCAGGCGCACGAGGGTGCCTAATACCTTCCTCGTGCGTAACAGGGATCCTTGCCCAATTTTCTTGGTTTATGACCTTTTTCTCCAATGGCTTTATTGCATGATTTGAATGTTTTTAAGCTGTTTTCCTTGTCTTCCATTTTTAATAGACTAGGTGGCAACTCCTATTTTTTTATCATTATTTTTATTATTTTTATCATGACATTGCCGACCCTCGCGCATTTGGCCTTTCGTGCCAAGCCTGAGGCTGTTGCCGACATGGTTACAGGAACTGGCGACTCCACTAGGGATAACCATATCCTGGCTTTTCTTTTGGGTTTCTCGTTTACTTTGGCTTCTTCCCTTGCTTGCTTATTCCCTTGCTTTGCTTTGGTTGTCCTTTTATACGAGGTGCTTTCTTACATGCTTACCTTTTGTATAATGGGAGTTCCCTTTTTACATTTGCTATGTCACCACTGCTGCACATAAGCTGCACATGCTTCTGTTTGTTAATTCATGGCTGATTTGCATGTTTCTTTCCCTTCTTGTATATGCCATGTTTAGGAGATTAGAGACATGTCTGCTCTCCCCATTTGGTTAATGAAAATATAAAAACCAAAATCAATAAATAAGGCAAACTTGTGACAAATTGCAAATTTTCCCCCGTAGTTTAATAAACTTGCAGGTAAACAACTCAAAGCATACTTTGCATTCATCATATAGGGCATGCATCTTCTCATCTCCTGAGTCTGCCTATACAGTTTGCAAATGACATTTCTCGGTGTCTCATCCTATGGCTTTGGCATGGGATGAAATATCGGGTGTGTCCCTCCTTGTTTGTTTATGTGCATAGAATTCTTGTCAGCATGCGAGTTTCCATAGCTTGAGCTCGAGACTTTCCTTTTGCTGACTCTCATTGCGACCTCATTCTCGACCACGTCTCCTGAGTTATCCGTCACTTTCGATGATAGCTCATCCTAGGATCCGTCCTCTCATTCCTAGCCGTAGTCCGATACGTACTCGCTTGCGATCTGCCATGGCCCAGCATACCAGCGACCCAATTTCCCCTGCTGTTCAGGAGGAGGTCCTCGTTTCGGTTTACCCTTCCTTTGTTTCTATTCCAATTGTCACCATTGCTCCAACTTTTACCCTGGCTTCGGGAGGACCTCCACCACCCTATTTTTGTGTCCCTGTGGCTACCCCACCTTCGGGTCTGCCTACTTGGTCTTTTACTAGTGTTGGGGCCTCAGCAGTTGAGTCTGTTCCTCCCCAGGGCTATGTGTTTACCAGCCCTCCTCTGACTGCGGCTGTCTCCATGGTAGCCTCCCCCCAGTTTGCACAACTGGGGTCTCAGCCTCCTGTTTCTTCCCTTGCTTTGCCTCCATCCTTTGGAGCCACTAGTGATGATCCCGTCACTGCGCAATTGTAACAAATGTTAGCCCTTGCCTAGCAATTGTAGGGATTGGCACTGGTGCCCCAGCCCTTCTCAACTTTGTCCTATCTGACTCCTGAGTTGCCTTTGCAAACGACCCTTGGATCACAATTTGCACCCACTGCACCACCCCCATAGCCATCACCATCCCTAATCTCTCTAGCGATAGCGGTGTCAACATTGCCTTTTGTAACACCATCACAGCACCCACCACAGCATGCATCTCTCTTATCTGGTGGCCAGCCTTTTAGGCCGACAGGAGCACATCACTCCATGAGCGTTGTACTTAAGGCCATTTCGGTCCAACAGCTCTTGCTCTCGCATTCTGCACCACCCCATGCATTTATACTCACCCTTGTCCCAAACACAGAGTTCATCTTTTGTCCCACAGCACCCATGCACGGGTACAATGGCCATCCTACCGTGACACTAGACGGCGGAATGGTAGATCCGGTGGAGCCCTTAGGGGCGACCCATACAATGTACGCGGCACCCGCCTTGGCTGCACAATCCACGACTGCAGTAGCTCCAGATGCTCTCCTTGCGAGGATGAATGATTTGAAGCGCACACTCCGACAACTACAAAGAAAGGACCGCTAGTCATACCAATTCCAGGACCTCTGTTATTTTCCAGAGGCGACTCTCCCACCGTACTTTCAAATCCCGGAGTTCAAAAAATACAATGGTAGAGGCTACCCAATCTCCCACCTCATGGCCTATTGCGGAGACCTCGCCTAGCTCCATGCTGACGAGAGATTGCTCATCCGCTTGTTCCAGAAGAGTCTTACGGGGCCCGCGTTGAAGTGGTTCACTTCCCACGACATGGCCATCATCAAGACTTGGGACGACTTTACACAGGCATTCCTCGAACAATATTCCTTTAATCTTGACTTAGTCTGAAAGTGGGAGGACTTAGTTGCCATCAAGAAGAGGCCCCAAGAAACATTTGGGGAGTATGTTGGACGTTGGTGGTCCTTGGCTTCACAGGTCAAAGATAGACCCTTCGACAAGGAGTCTATTGAGATCATGATCCAAGGAGCACAGCCAGTAGTCGGGGCTCTGCTTAGCATTCAACCAGTCACCACTTTTTCTGCACTGATCCAGGCGAGTGCCCGTGTTGAGAGCTCACTATGTGGCGATAGTTTTCCAGCACTCTCTGCATTTGCCAAGCGAGCCACTTCTTCACATAGTGGCGCTAGCAGCAGCAACAACAACAACAACCACAATGCCAATCCACCATGGAGGCGGGATCTCTCCAAGGATACAGTTTCTTACATTAGATCCCCTGCTACACTGGCGAATGTCCATCCACCCCCTCAGCATCAATTAGTTTATGCACCCATGCCCACACCTGGAGCACCTCACATCACTCCCACTGCCACTCCAGATTATCCTCCCCTTCAAGTGGTGGTGCGCCCGCCATTGGCACATCCGCAGCCAAGGCGACAACACCGTGACAAGCGCCACTATACCCCTTTAGTGGAACCGTTGAGAATGGTATTCCCTAAAGTCGCATCCCTCCTGAGGCTACATGAGGTGCGCCCACCACCAAGTCCGCTTCCTGCCTAGTATAATGCGAACACATTCTGCAATTTCCATCGGCTCACGGGTCACTCGACGGACAATTGTCTCACATTATGGAACGCGATCCAGGACGTGATTGACTAAAAGGTCATTGTGATAAGCACACAGGCGGCAGGCCTCGAGCCCACATCAACAGCCACACAAGCACTACTGGCACAACCAAACATAGTTAACCAGCCTTTACCTCAGCATTAAGCCCCGGGAGCAGCAGGCCCCTCGGGAGTCAATTCCATCTTTCTTGTTGATTCTATCTGATCTTTTATTTGTCTTATTGATCTTATTCATGATGTTTTCCCTTTTTTCCATGAGTGTTGTATTTATCCTACCTCAGTGGTTCCGAGGAATCTTTAGTTTGAGTCATCCTACCATTGAGGTAGTGTCTACTCTAACTTCAAACACTTTGGTATTCTGTGTCATGTCAACCAATTTGAGCCAGTTAATCTCATTCCTACTCTTGAGTCAATCAGCCACTTGGCCGTTCACAACAACCCTTGCTTGATGGTCGAAAATATGTGTTGCAACTGGGGATACGAGAAAGTAATCCCTTGGGCGATACGGCGAAGGAACCGCTAAGCCAATCAAGGCAGAAAAACGGAGAGAGCATGAAGAATTGGGATACGAGTGTCAGAACCAGCAAAAGAGACCCTTGTGCTTCGGTAAGTCCCCCAAAATGATCATTTCCCACGATTTAACTAACTTCACCAGTGCAGGTCAAAGTTTCCAAGCCATAGTTTGTTCATAGCCTCAATGGTCATTCATTGTCAGAGCAGACCTGCAAGCAGTTTCAAAGTTGTACAGTGCTTAGCAGAGCCAGAACTGTTGGCAGTGCGTCAGACAGTAGTAGCACAAGATCCTGTCCAGAAGGCAGACTCAAGAGCCTGACAGATGATACAGCTGAAGATATGAACATTTTATTCCAAGAACAATTAGAGGTGCTCGCGGAGGACTTAGTAAAGCACGATAGAGTCATAGAAGGGGAAAAAATTTGTTTCTCCACTGTAGCCAAAATCACCGGGACCAAGCTTTAATCATGGTCCTTCAATCAGAAATAGAGTGTGCTAATCTCCAGTCAGCTGGGAGCCCGTCAGCACCTTCTAATTGAGAAGTACTACCAGCGATCATCGGCCACTCCCGAGCCTTGCAAAGCATTTCATTATAGGCCATGCATCGCTATGTTTCTTGTTTATTGCATTCACACATCACCTAAATATGCAATGTATTTTCCTTTCGTTCGCATTGTAATCGTAACATGAACATTGGCATAACCATTGCCCAATGAAGAAAAACGGAAGCCAGCCTGCTTAGGAAGAGTTTTGATCCTCCTCACTATGACCATGCCGGTGGAACCCCTAGGCACGGTTCACCAAACCTACTCCGATGTGCATAAACACACGGGGAGGTCCGATACAGTCATGGAGAAAATGATGAATCCAGAGGAAGAGACAAGATCCAGAAACACCAAAGGGAAGATAAAAAGGATAAGGAAGGAGTCGCCACCTAGTCTTTTAATGGAAAGACGAGGAAAACCATGAAAACACAAAAAAGGAAGAAAGCAAACAAGATGCAAAGATGCATGTGTGATCTATGCCTAATGGATAATGCAAGATGAATGCGGGCTAGAGAAAGGGTAAGGATTCTGGTTACGCATGGGGAAGGGGTTAGGCACCCCCATGCGCTTGAGAAAACTCGATCTTTCTAGGCTTCCT
>JAMKQA010018029.1:0-15640 GCA_024699735.1 Posidonia australis | reverse complement strand
CCCCGCAACCCCCCCCCCCCCCCAACAAACATAATTGGGGGATAAAGGTGAAACTATGACTAACTAAATAATGAAAATTGTGGATACTGAATGTTACTTGCAAATTGACACATCAAAACTTTAATTCAGTCATATATGTTTGATATCTTGAAAACAATTTATATTAAAATTGTATTTGTTAGAATAAGTGGAGATATATTTTATAGTTAAACGGATTAATAGATATCCATATATCTATGGGGTGTTTAATACCTATATATATCTATGGAGATATAACATGGTACCAGAGTACAGGGAGAAACCACAAAAAAAATCCTAACCGCCTGCCACCGCCGTACTCGCCGTTGACTGCTGCCTCCGCCGCCGTCGGTCGCCGCCTGACCTGCTCCAGAAGTGCCCTCCTGCCCTCTCGCTGCCTCCAGACCTCCCGCCTGCATGCCCCAAGGCCTCCTCCACCGCCAGCAAGCCCGTATGTGGTCTGCAGTCCACTACCGACCGTTCCGTCGCCGTCGCCGGCCTTACGGCGTCACCGACGCATGCTATGTCACCGGTGATGCCTGGTTGTCTCTCTCGTCCACTTGTTAAGGCAGTCCAACCCTTCCTGGCCATGTTTTAGGCCCTTCTCCAATCGCCAGTTGGTGTTGTGTGTGGATACGTCACATCCACACACCGTGGTTAGCAATTGGTCTATTTTTTTCGTCGTTTTCAGACCATCTATTTGTGATTTGCTACTGAAAATCAGTGAAGATGTCATCCCTTGATTCGTTTGTTAAAAACATAAGTGATACCTCTGAGAAACTCTCTGGCCCTAACTATCATGTGTGGTCTCAGAATTTTGAGACATTTGTTTTGACACACAAAAAATTGAAGCACCTTACACATCCTCCTCCGGATATCAAATCTGACATTTATGAAGATTGGTTGGCCGATGATGCGGCAGTTATTACTTGGATGGCTAACAGTATGGAGTTTTCTGTTGCGCGTGGTGTCATATCATTGCGGCTAGCAAAGAAGATTTGGGATACTCTTCGACTCACCTATGGGCATGAAATGAATATTTCCAGAGTTTGTGAGATTTATGAGCAGCTTTTCACTCTACGACAGGGAGACAGATCTGTTCAGGATCTCTTCACTATTCTTCGAGCCTTACTAGAGGAGTTAGATATTCATCAGCCTCTGACGGTTAATATCACCTGCCTGCGTCAGTACCGTGAAGAACTAGCGGTTGCTGTGTTTCTCTCTACCCTGAATCCAGATCTCAGTTCACAGATTCGAGGACAGGTATTGGCTGCTGATCTTCATACCACGTTCAGCAAGGCTAGGCGAGTGTCTACTGCTACTTCTTATACAATGTCAGAGCCTTCTGCCATGACGGTCACCGATGAACGCGGACGTGGTGGTGCACGAGGAGGACGTGGTCATGGCGATACCGAAGGACGGCCACGTTGTACACACTGTGGACGGTTGGGTCACCGAGTTGAGCGATGCTGGGATATTATTGGTCGTCCTCAGACGACTAATATGACTACAGAGGCCCCTATATCTGTTGCTACTACTGAGCCACCGACATTCACTGTATCACAGGTTGATTACGAGCGACTTCAGCAGCTAAAGGTCACTAACTCCACTGCCACTGCCACTGCCACACATGCCAGAACTTCAGGTATTAGTGTCCTATTTGCCTCGAGAGACTCCTCCTGAATCATTGATTCTGATGGCTCCTCCCACATGTCAGGTACTCGTAGTTTGTTTACACAATTATCTCAGTTATCTGATATTCGGACTGTCGTGATTGCTGATGGACAAACTAGCCCAGTCTCTGATGAGGGAGTGATCCACGTCTCTTCACAGCTACCACTAGAGAGTGTCCTTTTTGTCCTTGATTTTCCTGTAAATTTATTGTCTATTAGTGCTATTACAAAACAGCTCAAATGTAGTGTGACTTTTTTCCCTTTTCACTGTACCTTTCAGGATTTACAGACGGGGAGGAGGATTGGTTTGGGCCGTGATCGAGGAAATGGAGTGTACCTGCTAGTTCGTGATGAGATTCCTCAAGGCTTGGCTTCTACAGTATCTACTGTTGAGTCCTCTTCCTTGTGGCACAATAGACTGGGACATCCATCTCATCAGAAACTCCAGCAGGCCTTACTGTGGCAGTCCGTGTCTCATTTTGATTGTGCGTCGTGTCAGTTAGGTAAGCATCATCGTGTTTCGTTTAAACAGTTGCGTCTTGCGTCTAGTAGCACAGCATTTGAGTTGGTTCATTGTGATGTATTGGGTCCATCTAGTGTCCAATCTGTGTCGGGTCATAGGTACTATATTGTTTTTGTTGATGATTTTTCTCGAATGTCTTAGGTATATTTGTTGAAAGATCGAAATCATATTCATAATGTACTCAGAAATTTTTTTAATGAAATAAAGAATTATTTTGATATGACTCCCAAGTTTTTGAGAACTAACAATGCACTTCAGTTCATGCATTCTAACGTCACTTCTATGTGTGCCTCACTGGATATCATTCATCAGACATCCTGTCCTCATACCTCACAGCAAAATAGGGTTGCAGAACGTAAGCATAGGCACATTCTAGATGTCACTCGTACACTTATGGTACATATGCAGGTTCCAAAACATCTTTGGACTGATGCTGTGCTTACAGCTACTTATCTTATCAAAAGGATACTTGCTACCCCACTTGGTGGGGAGGTTCCACTTCATCGTTTACAATCAGACTCCACCCTATTTAGTCTGACACCGAGGGTGTTTGGGTGTGTGGCCTTTGTTCAGGGCCTTTCCCCTGGATTGGACAAACTGTCTCCACGTGCAATCGAGTGTTTTTTTGTCGGTTATTTACGAACTCAAAGGGGTTATCGGTGTTTTCATCCTCCCACTCGTCGGTATTATGTTTCTGTAGATGTTACTTTCTTTGAGTCTGAACCATATTATAGTGTTCCTCCACCATCCAGTGTGTCTGTCCCTGTTCCCTCGGTTGTCAAGTTGCAACATGTTGATCCTCAGTCTACACCGGCCGTTCCACCACCAGCGTCTTCATCCTTACAGGTATATCGTCGACGACAACATCCTCCAAAACCTCCTCACGACGGACCACCCTCCTCTGCAAATGCAAATCCGCCCACTAGTTCCTCAGACATGCCTATAGTCCTTCAAAAAGGTACTCATTCATGTACAGTTCATCCTATTTCTCATTTTGTATCTTATGATGCTCTACACCCTCGTTTCCGTAGTTTTGCCTTGTCCCTTCATTCTCAGACCATTCTCAGGAATTATGAGGAGGCACTTTCTCTTCCACATTGGAAGGCTGCTATGGATAAGAAGATTGCGGCACTTACTAGTTGTGACACATGGGAGTTAGTGGCCCGCACTGCTGGGGCTACAGTGGTCACTTGCAAGTGGGTTTATACTATTAAATACAAAGTAGATGGCAACATTGACAGATACAAGGCTAAACTGGTTGCTCGGGGTTTTACTCAAACATATGGCAACGATTAGAAGGAAACTTTTTCACCAGTTGCTCGTCTCAATTCTATTCGGGTGTTGTTGTCTCTTGTATTGAATAATTCATGGAATATGTGTCAACTTGATGTCAAGAATACCTTCCTCGATGGCGATCTGACTGAGACAGTCTTAATAGAGTAGCCTCCGAGGTACGTTGTTCAGGGGGAGGATTGTGTATGTAAATTACGGAAGGCTATCTATAGGCTAAAGCAAAGTCCCAAGGCATGGTTTGAGAAGTTTAGCCAGGTAGTACTTGATGGTGGCTTTCAGAGGTGTACAGTAGACCACTCAGTGTTTTATAGGCGCACAGGTCGTGGATGTGTCATACTGGCTGTATATGTGGATGACATTCTAGTGACTGGGAGTGATACAGAAAGAATTATAGAGGTAAAGGCTCATCTTCACAGACACTTTGTGACCAAAGACATGGGAAAGACTCGCTATTATCTGGAGATCGAGTTTGCATATGGACATGGTAGGATGGCTCTATCACAGAGAAAGTATGTATTAGATCTCTTAGAGGAGACAGGTAGAGGAGACAGGTCTTCTAGGATGCAAACCAGAAAACACTCCTATCGAGCAGTTACCATCTTTTTGGGATGGCAGCTCAGAGCTATTGGAGGATCCTGGTCAATATCGTAGGCTGATTGGCAAATTCATTTACTTGACGGTGACGCGACCTGATATTTCTTATGCAGTCAGTCTTCTGAGTCAGTTTATGCATGAGCCTAGGAGGATACACTAGATAGGTGCTCTTCGGATCTTATCTTATGTGAAAGGGGCGCTAGGAAAGGGTTTGGTATACAGGAAAAATAATTACACCAGAGTTGAAGCCTACTTAAATTCAGGATATGTAGGTGATAGAGGTGATAAAAAATCCACATCCGGTTTTTGTACGTATGTGGAAGACAATTTGGTCACCTGACAGAGTAAGAAACAAAATGTAGTGTCCAGGTCTAGTGCAGAGGCGGAGTACAGATCTATGGCTCAGACTGCGTGTGAGATGATGTGGGTGAAGTCATTGCTTGAGCATCTTGGATGTGATATTGAGGTACCTATGTCTATGAGATATGATAATCAAGCTGCGATCTTTATCGCAAACAATCCCACCTTTCATGAAAGAACAAAGCACATCCAGGTTGACTGCCACTTTGTGAGAAATCTGGTTATGAATGGAGTTATATCTACACCATATACACACTCTTCATAGTAACTAGCAGATATATTCATCAAAAGTCTTGTAATTGGTGTGTTTGAGTCTCTATGTGACAAGCTAGGCATAGTTGATATGTATGCTCCAGTTTAAGGGGGAGTATTAGAATAAGTGGGGATATATTTTGTAGTTAAACGGATTATTGGATATCCATATATCCATGGGGTGTCTAATACCTATATATATGTATTTCTCACTAATCAATAGAGAACTTTTGGGTTTTCTCTCATAATAGTATTCATGGTATAATACTTAGGATCCGTTCGGTAGGACTTTTGGACAACTTTTGAGCATATAGCTTATCTCCAGAAGCTATAATGGTACAACAGTTCTACCAAACACTAACAGTTTTTTAGAAACATATAGTTTTTGGAATAGTAATTCCTTTACATTTCCAGAAGTTGGGTTATGACAGCTTTTAGCCAAAAGCTAGCTTCTACACTTCAATTCAAAAGCTGAAATTTTACCAAACGGACTCTTAAATCTAGCTTTTGTAGCCAAATGTGGACCCCTCCCACATACTATTAATAGTAAAAGATAGATATCATAAAACTTAAAGAAAGAATCATGTAGAAATGAATCAGAATAACTAGTAGTCCTAATCAATGTAAACCTACAAACGAAGTAATATCTTGTGTGGGCATAACCTTCTGGATTACTCTGCACCCATACATCTGAAGACTGAGTGGTAAAACATGCCCAGTAATCTGAGTGGCCAGCTGTCCTCTCTGAGATTTTGTACCCTTCTCAAAAAACTGACAAGCCAGACAAACTGCAATGTCAATATTCTGCACTATAAATTATAAAACTAAATAAGTAATGATACAAAAAAATGCATACCTTCTGTATTACATAATTACCAAAAACATCTGTCATCAATTCAAGAGCATAGGGAAGAATTGTTGGAAAGACCTTATTTTTCTCTTCACTGGAGGCATTTTCCAGTTTCTGTTGTATAAACCGGCTTCCATATTGATCAGAGCTACATACAATAGAGACAAAACTATTCAACCATTTTCTCATTCATTACTACTGAAAAGAACATATAGAATGGAATAATAATAATAACAGTACCTCAATTCAACTATACAATCCATAATGTCAGAAAGTTCAATCCTTATATTATTATTTCCACTATATACTTCCAACAAAGATGAATTGAAATTTGTTTTACCACTTTCAGTGGTGCAGGATCCTAAGAATCCACGGTTTGGATATTTTCCCGAAGATGGAAATCGTGCGAGTTGTTCATTCTGTCTCAAATAATTTTCAGATCTCAAAGAAGAAATAAAACTTGTGGGATATGGCGAAGGAAGACCAAGAGCAGCATTTCCATTTAGACCGGGTATTCCCAGAAATGGAGCCCCCACATGCTGCAACTTCTGCTGTGCAAGAAATGGCTCAATCAATGCCTTTCTGTATTTAGCATGCACACGTGAAATAGGTCGAAAGTTCCTTTCTTCAGGATCATCAATGTTTCTGGTGGACAGTGCCCCCAACTGAAGTCGTTGTAAATACTGGCTATAGGGTGAGTTCATTAGTGGAACCTGGGAACCTGATCCTGACAGGCTTGCTCTCCTGGCCAAGTATTGTGCTTCCATACTACCTCTAAAACTAGCACCTGAGATACAATGACGTTAACAATAAATACAGGCATCGATACAACAGTAATTGGTTAAGCAAGTAACCACATGACGATAAGAGAAGGCACTAGAAAACCACCTGCATCAAGCTGATTGTTTATATTTCCTGGCAACCTCTGATTGACCAAATGGCCGTTCATGTTACTCCAACCAAAGTCAGCCTCTGAAATGTGACTAAGAGTGCTACGTCCTACTGAACCAGGCTGTGATGTACGTAATTTTGAATACACATTGTTGGAAGATGATCGATCTGCTAAATGTGTTTGTCCATTGGCAGGAAACCTTGGAATATTTTTAACAAATTGAGATTGAGATCGATTTGTCCTGTACAATTCCTCGGATGCTGTAATCGAGAGAGGAGGGTTATTGCAAAACTCCTTGTAAGGCTTGCCCATATTACTCTGGTGCAGGTAGTGTTCACGTTGGTGGGGAATATCGAATGATGACCCAGAATGAGAAGTGAATTGTTGAGAAAACTGACAATGTACAACATTTTCTCCATTCAACGATCTAGTTTTTGACAGACTCAAAGCAGACATCCCAGCTGCAATGTTACTATCATCATCAGCCAGGTTTGAACAAGAAGCACTTGCGGGCAAGTTACTCTCAATATAGTGGGAGAGGTAAGGGCTGCGGGACCTCTGAAACAACAGAGAATCAGAATAAATAAAATTTGAAAATGAGATGGAATCCACAGAAGATGTATGGGAATGGTGGACTCATCAATGAAGGATCCAAGGTCAATACTCTAGTAGTGCAACGGGAAAGTTTTCTTACAATTCAATGCAGTACCTGAGTTTGTTGGGGCATGTACTCTGTGTCAGCAACATCCTCGAAGGCTCTGCAACTCATAGCTGGATGCGAAGGGAGCCCGGCAGTGGACATCGATCGCTGTGGTTCTTCCTATATGCGTCAAGATAAGTTGAGAAATTATTATGATTTGCAAACAACAAAAGGATAAAATTGAAAAACAAAAGTACTGCGCATTCTTTCAAACAGCAAGTAGACATTGCCAACAAATGGCAAGTTCATCATCAAATGAATCAAACACAAGAGCCATTGGGTATATTTGAAAGTGCGGTATAATGCATCAAGGTATGTATTCTACGATCCAAGCCCACAAAGAAACTGCGCGCCCTCTAATTCACTTCTTTAATCATTCTTTGTTTCAGCCATACATATAATGGATGGTACGAGTCCATTCAAATCAGACCAACCTTCAAACACGACTAGAGATGCATAAAGAGTATGATCAAAGGAAAGCCGAGAGCAGCATCCATGCATGCGTTCATCATGCATGGTAGACGCGACTCTTGATGCAGGTCTATACGCGCACACACACACACACATTTATTTATGTATCAACAACATGATCACATACACCACCGCTAACCTCTGCCAAGTAGTAGCGAGGAGGCTCGTATCCTTGGGGCGATCTCGATCTAGCAAAGGACGACGACGGTTCTTGCTCCGCCGACGTGGGTCGCCCCTGCGTCATCATCAGCAACCCCTCCAACGTCGGCGGGGCGCTGTTGCAACGCTGCTGCACGTCGAATGAAAGGCCTCCGCCGTCGTCCACCAGTGCATCTACTTCCCTCTCCAGATCGACTAAGTCACCAACACTGGTGGGGACCATGGAGGAACTGCACTCCGCTACCATGATGCCGATGACTGACGTGTATGAAGGAAGCTAGAGTGGCATGATGACAGCAAGGAATTAAGCAAGCAAAAGACTGCGTCAGATCTTTTTTTATAAGGGTGGGTGGTGTGAATTCCTGCACCAGAAAAACGATCCGGAAACAAAGACTTCGGCAGAGGAATAGGATAATACTAGTATGAAAGGAATTACATCTCTTTTCTTTTCTTTCTTTCTTTCTTTCTTTCTTTTTTTCTTTCCAAAAAATAATACCCAATGTAGTACATTATGTAACACAAAATCGAATTGAATTATTCACAGATTTGGAAAGAGAGAGAGAAAGAGAGAGAGAGAACAAGCAGAAGAATGGATTTGGAGGAAAGATTTTTTCTTCCTTTTTTTCTGGGGGGAAATATTAGGATTTTTAATAGCAACAATTAAAATAGATTTTGGTTATTTTTGAAAGGGTTAGAGATGTCTGTGGGTTGCTGTTTCTCCCTTCTTCTTCTTTTTTATTGTTCGCCTTTTTTAGTAGCAACAATTAAAATGGATTTTGTTTCTCCCTTATTAAGTATGTTTTTCTCAATTTGAGCTCACATTTCACAGTTCACATGCACGTGCATCTCAAATTTTACTAAAAGCTTGTGACTTATGATAGCAAAATGTATTTAGGATTCTTGAATATAATTAATATTCTATTCTGTTTCCTTTGACTTACTTGTGAATTAGGAATATGGTGGGGATAATTTTTCCAAGAAGATTTAATTTTTCTTTGATTTAAATGTGATCGAGGAAAATATTCGGGAATAGTGGAAGTCGCGTTAAGGTTAGTAATGTGTATGCATTCCAATTCATATGCACTACTCGTATAATAAATGTCAGTACATGAAAATACATGATCCAATTCCTCTGTCGAGTTAATTCAAATCATGTATTGTTGAATATTTCTATGTATAATATCAATTGCCCGTTTACATTAAAAAAACCCTTTCTCAGATATTTTCCTCTTAATTTTGTCTTTTCCCAAGCTTAATACAATATCATATATAACTCATGCCATTAAGTCATGGTTGCTTTCATCCAGACCATTTATTCTTGGAAAAAGGTGAATCTTGATGAGAAAAATGGCGTTAAGCGTGCTGTCTAGGCAACTGAACAAACATTAATGGTGGAATACTGATCCTCAAATAAGTCTCTGTCATCTATATAACTATCTTTTTACAAATAAAATGCATACTCAACATAAAAACATAACTTCATGAACACTGCTTTTGTTACAAGATGACGCCACATAACTTTCTTCAAACTCGCTGATGACTGTAGATATGCAAAAAATCTGTATATGTGGGGGATGCCAAGGGTCACAAGCAGAAAACAAGATAGAAAACCCCATCTCTTCCAGTGCCAAGCTGAAACATCTCATATAAAAATGCCGCTCTCCTGTATTCCAATTTCAAGCTTTATGGACAATACCGGATACACACCCCCAACGTCTTAAGTTGATGCCATAAATTGACCATCCAATCGTAAAGAATCAATAGCCAGTAGCAAATGCTGTGTCAGTCATGATATACTGGAAATTGTAAGCCATCCTTGAGATGACCTAGTGCCAAGGGCCAAAACCATTTCAGTATATTTGGACCTAAGACCTGATATGAATAAGGAAACTATAATAAGTGTTTGTTCGTGGATAAACACAAACAGGGAGACCACTAAAACGCCAAGCCAACATAAGATGGAAGCAGCAACAAATTTATTACCAATGCAATATTTTTACTGAAACCAACATTGAAAGGGTGCCGATACTTCTGTCCACTTTTCTTGGCCAGCCAAATAGCTCTTATTTCACCACGATACTAGCAAATAAGGTCATTATTGGTAAGTAGCAATAAAAACATTTGCTCATTTAACATTAGAACTGCAACAGCTTTATGTCTCACCTCAATCGTTGTGAGGTTTCGACACATGAGATAGATATGCCAACCAAGGAGAGTTCCCAAGATCAAGCTCAACAGAATGCAGACTGAACCACATAGCATCTGATAAACATTATTTAACACTTCTATTCAGAAAGGGAAAAAAAAATATGCTACAAAAATAACAAAAAAGTAGACAACAATGATAATGGTGACGGTGGTAGAAATTTGGTTTTGTTTGTTGTTTGAAAATGTTATTCCAAGGCATTGCAAAAGGCTGATAATTATAAACTGACTAAAAAACATTAGCCACGCTATCATTATCACTGAATACATGGTCTTAAAGGAGCCTGCATGATTGCTTCAACCACGTAGTCCTCCCTCCAAATTGGAGTTTGCACATAAAAACATAACACAAGGAAACAAATGATAAAGGAAAGGTATATACTTGCATGCAACACTTGTGCCTTGACAGCAGAAATAACTTTGTAAGCAGCACATATAGCAGCATATATACCATATTATAAGCGCATGTACCAACCATGGTCGAGGTCAAGGTTCAGAACAAATATTTGCATGCAGCATTTGTAGTGCCTTGACAGATGATTTTTAACTTTATTCTAAAGTAGCACATATACCATATTATAAGTACAAGTACCAACATAGTTGAGGTCAAGGTTCAGATATCAGAATTAGTTTTCAATTTGAGAGGGCCTGAGCGGGGCCAATAAAAGATAATACGGCAAACAGTGATTTATTGGTTTAAAATTTTTAATTTATAAAATACATATACGAGTGGAAGGAAAAGGAAAGCACAGTTTTGCAATATAGAAAAGGAAAAATTCATCATGATTAGTTTTGACCCAAGGTTTGTAACTGGACTGTGAACGGAAGGGGAAATGGAGGGGAGGAGGACTGGTGTGGAGGTAAGCAGGATAGTTGACCGAGTGCTTTCTTCTTTCCAAAATACCAAACATAGGTGGTGGATGTGGAGGAGAGCGAGCCAGGGTTCCAGAGAAACCAATGGAGCTAATGCTATCCTGATCAGAAGTGGTTGGTCAAGAGTTGAGAAGATTTTGAAGTCCGATGGAAGTCAAAACAGGCTCAGAAAACATGCGAACGTATGTCTGAAATGCTTTGGAAAGGGTCATTGGTCTGTCAGAAGTGTTGGAAAGCTGGACAACGTGAGAAATGGTACACAAAGATTGTGCTACAAGGAACGAAAGTGGGATGCTGTCATCAGTCTGAAGGTTGCCACTCATGATTCTAGATCA
Source organism: Posidonia australis (assembly GCA_024699735.1). NCBI lineage: Eukaryota > Viridiplantae > Streptophyta > Magnoliopsida > Alismatales > Posidoniaceae > Posidonia > Posidonia australis. The sequence continues at coordinate 4,442 of JAMKQA010018029.1, read as the reverse complement.
ACCTTAGTCAAAATACTCCTGTGAAAGATAAGCCAAGCAAAACACTGAACCTTCAAGGAAACACAATTCTAGATCAACTTACAACGACCCACCAAGGTTTCTTCGCCACTCATGATTGCGACCACTCATGATTGCGAAGAGCGATGTCACTGAGAAATCTCCATCCTTAACTCACAACAAGGTATAAGCAAAAAAAGTAGATAAAACATTCAAGTCCATAATTTCAAGCAAAGCAAATAGGGAAACAAACTCCAAAGCTTCCTTATCTGTGAAATCTCTCCTAAATCTTAAATCTCACACAATCCTATTACCATGTCTCAGAAAATACTCCCCCTATACTAGCAACAGGTTGTACAAATAGCACAAATAAACTTGAAAATCGTAATCTCAAAGGCATGAAATCAATCCAATGATCCTCCCAGAACCAAATCCAATTCCCACACCCAACCCTCAACCTAATGCCACACTCTACATTACTCTCTACCTCTAGAAGACCTACCTACATAGGGGGAGACCCTCCTGAGATGATAACCCACACTCCCCAAAACCTATGCCCATATCATTGTCCCACAATCATTCTTCACCACAATGGTAGAGAGGCAACCTTAACCAAGGAGACCTTCCCAAGGTGCCATAACCACTTTCCAAGGAGAGTAAGATTAAAAGAGGGAAAACTACGAAACCCCAACCCACTAAAGAAATTTTTGTTGGATTCTCTCAAGTTGCTTAGCCACAAAGGCTGGAGCTTGAAAGATGAGCAGATCGTAAATTGGTAAATTCGAAAGTACCAAAGAAATCACAGGCGACCCCTTTAACCAAAGGAGAGAAATCTCTCCTTCAACTTGCAAGACACCGCTCAAATCTCTCAACAATTGGATTCCACTCGGACGAACTCTCAACCCGACAATCAAGCATCTCAATTATATGGGAGACCAAACCTAGGTCAACACTAACCCAAACCACAATTGACTTCCAAAAATTTACCTTAAGACCAATGATTAGCTCAAATCACTCAAGCACAAAAGCCATACCCCCTAACTTCCTCTACTGAAGTCCTATAAAGAATCCAAGTGTCATAAGGAAGGGAACAAAGTAATCCCCCCAAAAACGATAAAGGCCCTAAAAGAATCCAACAAATTTGACACAAACAACTAAACACCTCTGCCACCAAGGAGAAAAGAAGTGACGAAAGAGGTCGTGTTGCCGCAAACCTCTGTCACAACCAAAGAAGCCTTTTAGACAACCATTCACAAGGATTGAGAATCTCATAGAATAAACATAGTAACTCACCCACTCTCGTCATTTGACCCTAGAGTCCATACAAGCCATGACCTCATCAAAGCAATGCCTACTGACATTGTCGTAGGCTTTTTCAAGGTCCAATTTCAAAACCAAACTTGGGCCACCATTGCATCCCCTTAATTCAATGCATTCATGGACCATTAAAAAGGCAAAAATCCATCAAGAATTTGACGATCGCGAATGAAAGCGGTTGGATGAGAACTAATGAGCCCCCCATGAGTGGTTTGAGCCTCTCCTCAAGATACTTGGCTACAACCTTGAATACCACATTACATAGACTGATTGGCCTGAAGTCGCCTATATTCAAAGCTCCAACCTTCTTAGTAATTAGGGTGAAAGTAGCATTTGCTACACCTACAACCCTCCCATTAGCAAGGAAATCATTGATCATACACATCATATCGTCTTCAAAGATATCCCAATATTTCTTAAAAAGGAGAATTAGAAATCCATCAAGATTGAGAGCTTTATCACCATGCATCGTGAACACAGCAGACTTCAGCTCCTCCATAGAAAAAGCCTGCTCCACCAATTCAGCGTCCACCATTATGGTGCTTCCATTAGACCATACAGGTTTTATAATATTTTTTGGACAATAATGACTCTTACATTATAAGACATCTTTTTCCCCATTTCTTCCTGAAATCTCTTGAAAACCCTAAGAAACCCAACCCATTTCTCCATGAGTTCCACTACACAGTCTTCTTCCTCTTCCTCATTTTCTCACCGAATGCAGCAACCTACATGAGCAAAGATGGTATATTTAGTACACATTTGCAGCCACCACCTATATATACAGCCACCTCTTCGTCTTCCACCTTTTTTTTTTTCTTTTACATTTGTAATCCATGGAAACAAGGTATATGCACATGACTACAAGCTTGTGAAGGAAAAGGAAAGAGTGAAGAGAAAGGGGAAAGTGTAAGAAGAGAAGGAAGCTAAGTTATGAGGGCATAACAGACATTCAAGGTTAAATTAGATGCCTTTTTGAAGTTCATGATCAGTCATAGTTCAAGGTATCATCAAGAAATTTACTATTTTGAATATAGAGCATGTCACACATGTTTTAAGTTTTGTAGGATGGCATTTAAGGTCAAATGCACCCATGTAGATAAAGAGTGCATGTATATATTAAATATTAAAAGATATACAAAAAGACTATACTTCTATAACAAAAAGGAATTTTGTAGCAACATAGCATAACAACATCTCATATTCATATGTAGAGAAGTCAAAGGGAGAGAAGGAACCCTAGCAATTTGGTTATAACCTTGTTAACTGATGGCAAATTACCCATTTACCAAAATCCTATTGAAATAATTACTTATCGCCAATAAATCCCCCATAATATAGCCATTTATCAATAATTTACTAATCAGACAATAATTGGCCACCAATAATAGGTAATCAGTTCAGTAGGCCTGCAGGCTGATAATTCGGCTGGTAAAACCAATAAATATGATAATCTGAATGGTGGTCAAGGTGATGCCACCTACCAACAGATGACACAAGTAGTGTCACAAGGAGGAAATGCCAACTGAAACACACTAGAAGCATGTATTGACTGTAACAACAAGATCAGGTATGCTCACAATCATTAAGAGGGCACCTTAATTTATTTTCCACAATGAAATCATGGATTACCAACATAATTACTAGCAAACAATTTCTAATTGATAACCCGAAACATAGAAAATAATGTACTTACGTAGAAGAACACATGGGGAAGTGCTAGACTCCGATCACTGTGAGTGATACTACCTAAAAATATCACCTGCCAAGTAGTAATATTTAAATATTTAGATTGGTCATTTAAAACGAAAGAAGACATGATATGCTATTGTAAGATATCCTTTTGAGATTTGATACTGTGATTACCGTGGAGTATATTGATGCAACAGATGCATACAGAACAAAGATAATGAAAGGCTTGTAATTCCTATAACCCACACAATTATTTATCCACAAGCAATGATGATCCTGAAACCAATGATATAATTGAATTAACAACCAAAAAACATGTTAGAATTAGATTTGCAAACATAAAAAACACAGATTTATGCCCATTGATAATAGAATACTAGAATACACAACCTACCATCTTCAAAACACATCTTTTGCAAACACGGCAATGATGAGCCCTAGGAGGTTTATACGTCCAACACCTATCACAGTGTTTTAGTTGCATACCCTGTTGGCAATAATTGAAACCAAGAATACATTTATATGAAAATGAGCGATCAGTATTCAACATCTTGAAATTTAGTATGTTCATTGTAAAATATAGCACTATGTTCACTATCCTATAAATATATATATATATATATATATATATATATGGAGAGAATCAACAAAGTATTATCCTCATTTGAGCATCAATCTTCAAAAACATGTGCTAAAAATTTCAAAATCAAAATGTAATACATGATTCTTAATCTACATCATTTACATGCCAAAATCTACTTCATTTAGAACCTCCTAATATACATATTTATCCATATACAAATTCAATAATTTTAAAACAAGAATCACTAGATCTCTATGTTATAAATTTTAAAACAAAAATGTAATCCATAGATCTTAATCTACATCATCTAGCTCAAGTACACACCAAAATTTATATCATTTAAAAACTCAAAACAGACAAATCTATCCATACATAAATTCAAAAGTTTCTTATGAGCTATAACAAACTTTAATAAGAATATGCTAAATTTAGTACAAAGAAATTTCAAAATTATATAGAGAGAGAGAGAGTTAATATCTAGATAAGTTCGTCCTTACTTTTATATAGTGAGACCCTTAATCTTGTTTGTCCATCAAGATCATTCTATGATTTAATTTTGATCAATGCAAAAATCACTTTCAAAAAGTACCAAAATTTTTCATTTTAAAATTCCAAAAGCACCTACTGCATCCATGATTTCCATGAAGCTTCCATGCCACTCCTTGAAACTTTCATGTGAGACATGCAAGAGTTCGACTGCCATGCTTTTGAGTTGTTGGTTTAAGATCTCGATGGCGGCATCTCTCAATTCTTTACGGATTGATTTTGGGAAGTTGGAGCAGGGGGTTGTAGAGGATGAAGAGGAAGTAATACAAATCTTCATTGCTTGATGGCGCGCTCTCTCTCCCACTCC
>JAMKQA010018028.1:0-18697 GCA_024699735.1 Posidonia australis | reverse complement strand
CTCGGGCGTACGAGGGTGCCTAACACCTTCCTCGTGCGTAATAGGAATCCTTACCCATCCTCTGGTTAGCAGACATCCAGCCTTCCCATTTGCATCCCATGCATTCATCCTTTTGTGGTTTTCGTCGTCTTTCCCTTAAAAGACTAGGTGGCGACTCCACTTTCCTTTTCCTTTTCTTTTTCTTTTTTTTCCTTGTGCCTTCGCCGTCATCGACATGGCTGTGGTCTCCGCCCCATCCCCCTCCCTCCGGATCAGGTCGGTCGGTCAGATGGACACGGTCACAGTACAGCATTTCATCCTCAATCGGATGGTCAAACAGAGAAGACTATCCAGATGTTAGAGGATATGCTCAGAGCATGTGCCTTAGACTTTCAATGGAGTTGAGGGGACCATCTGCCGTTGATTGAGTTCGCCTACAACAGTAGTTATCACTCAAGCATCGGGATGGCGCCATACGAAGCTTTGGATGGTAGGCCATGTAGATCATCGCTTTACTAGATCAAGGTGGGTGAGCATCAATTGATTGGTCCGGAGCTTGTGCAGCTGTATGCGGACAAGGTTGATTTGATCTGTAGCAGGCTGTTGGCTGCACAGAGTCGGCAGAAGAGCTATGCTGATAGGAGGTGGAGACCGTTGGAATTTCTAGTGGGAGACTATGTGTTCCTAAAGGTGTTGCCGACCAAGGGTGTCGTGCGGCTCGAGAAGCGTGGCAAGCTGAGTCCTCGTTATATTGGTCCGTACCAGATCACCTAGAGGATCGGTGAAGTTGCTTACCGACTAGATCTACCACTAGAGATGTCATCCGTGCACGACGTATTCCATGTCTCCATGCTGAGGAAGTGTCTGGCTGATGCATCTCATGTGTTTCCAGTTCAGCCAAAAGGGCTCCAGGAAGATCTATCCTTTGTGGAGGATGTCGTCAAGATTATTGACCGCAATGAGCAGGTGCTACGGAATAAGGTGATTCGGCTGGTCTTGGCGCAGTGGTGGCATCATGGAGCTGAGGAGGCCACTTGGGAACATGAGGAAGCCATCCTAGTCCAGTACCCATATCTTTTCGCCTAGTGATTTCGAGGGCGAAATCTTCTTTTAAGGTGGTTAGGATGTAATACCCGTAAAATTCATTTTGTAATCATTTACATTTTAATGAATTTATTCCTAGACTGGTGTTACAGTTCCGAGGCCCATTGTGTGGTTTTGTGCTTTTGGGCTTGGGCCTTGTGGGTCGACTTTTATTTGCGTGTCCCTGTGTGTGGTTTGGCACTGTGCATTGTGGGTCTCGGGTGTGGGGTCCATGTGGGGTTCACGCCATGGGCCGGTTGCTGTGGCTGGTGGTTGGGCGGAGTGGCCGGTGTGCTCGTGCAGGGGTGCCGGTGGTTGAGACGTGTAGGTGAGCACGCTCCCAGCTACTGCGTGCGTAGGCTTTATAGGGCGCCCGCACCGCACTCCTCCGCCGCTTGTCGCCGTCTTCTCCTTCTTTCTTCTTCTTTTCTCCTCCTCCTTGGGCGTGCATCTCTTCTTCGCCACCTTCCCTTCCCTTCCTCCCCACTCCTCTTTCTCCACCCCTTTCTCCTTCCACCCGTCCTCCCATGTTCCCTTGTTTCACGCGCTGATAGAGAGAGAGAGAGAGGGAGAGAAGTAGAGGCACTGTGGTGGCTCGTGGGGGCCTGGGAGGCTCCGAAGCAACATGCTAGAGGTCGTGGAGTGGTAGTGGACGTGCAAGGTCACCGGAGTCGGCCAGAGATTGTTAGAGCTCGTTTCAAGTATGCTTCTTCAATCCCTGTAATAGAGAGCATGAAAATAGTAGAAATTGATAGGGTTGCATGAAATCTAGGTAAATTTATATTCCTAGAATTTATTGTGAATTTATGAGAATTTATGGTGGATTTACAGGCAGTTATGCTAGTGGTTGCATTTTGGGTCCTTTTGACTTTTCTGCCTTAGCGATTTTTTATCTTGATGCATGGTGAATGGATTTTAGTTTTGTATGTTGGGATTTAGAGTAGACTCGAGGGTCTACATCTTATGTTTTATGTAAGATTTTTGGTGTTTGTTTAACGGGTCTGATCAAAGGTCCCAATTGGGGGGATTTCAGACGGTAGGGTTTGGGTCGTTTTCTGTGATTCGCAGAATTCGGCATATCGAACTATTTCGGTATGCCGTTTCTCTGTCAGATTAGGTCCTCTGGTCAAAATTTGGTTGTCTAATTTTGGACGATCGGCCGAATTTGGAGATTTCGATCGACCGAATCATTTTCGGTATACCGAATTTGGTCTGAGTGTTGACCGTTGACCTGATTCGGTTGGTCGATCTAGATTGGCTTACCGAACTAGGGATTTTCAGCATACCGAACCTGTTTTTGGCATGCCGATTCTGGGCCCAAATAAGTTTATAAAATCTGATTTCCGAGGGTTTTCCAGATTGGCTTGTTTTGTCCTATTGGGAGGGATTGTGGGTCGTTAGTGGTGGTCTCCTGGGACCCTTGATGTGTCGTTTTGCCGAGGTTTTGGAAGAGTTTTCAAAGATATGAAAGTGATTTTGGAAAGTGGATTTCGAGGAGATAGTTGGCCTATTTTGGAAAATGTTTTCCTGGTTTTTTGTGTGCGGGTCGAGATAGTGTGGGACTGTGTCATCGAGACCAGGGAATGTGACGACATTCTCGGATGGTCGGGCGCGATTCCTTGGCTGAGGTCGAGGGCCGAGATACTTGAGGCTGAGGGGCGTTATGTCCTGGAGATATGAGACTCCTTCACTATCGTCTCAAGGCTAGGGTTGAGGTCCATGGGTGAGGTGTCTTGTGACATGACAGGGAGGTATGATACTCCTATTGTTGCTGTGAGCACTGAGGCTCGGGTGTCATCGGGTGTAGAGGTATGACACTCCCTCCTGTGCACCGTATGAGGAGGACGTTGTGAGGAGGCGTACCCTGTGGTGGCCAGTACGTGTGGAGCACGTGCCCTGTAGCTGATAGCGTCTTGAGAGATAGGACAATCTTCCCAAGGAGGGGTTGGCTTTGTGAGGGTTCCCCAGAGAGGGAGAATCACGGGACGGTGATCGCTCTTGCACAGGATGGCTTCATTGTGGCAGTGCAAAACGTCATGGTGGCTCCTCAGTGGACTACGTGTGGCTTGAGTTTGGTTGCTTGGCGCCGAGCTTCTCGACTCACTGTGGGTGGTTTTGGCCATTTAGGGCCTTTGCTTGCAGTTTTGGGCTAGTAGAGCCCCGATTGTGGATTTGGCCAGTGTGAGCCTAGTTCGTGAGGTTTTTGAGGAACAGTTTGCGAAATGAATTTAAAAAAAAATTAATTATGATTTTGTTATTCCGTAGTTTTCCTTAAGGTGCATACCGGGTGACTTTTGTCACTCATGCGTTTTCTTCGTGTTTTTGATTTGCAGGTGCAGGCTTGCAGTGGTCTAGTGTAGTGCATATAGTCTGGAGTCTCCTAGCCACACACATAGGTTCCTGTAGTTAGATATTTTCTATTGGGCTTTAATTTTCCCATAATTTAATTTATTTTAAATTATTGTGGAAAATGTAGGGCGTTACATCTTCGACCATCCCTTTGGGCATCTTAATTGACCTATTAGCTAATTGCAATGTATGACCATGCCAGTGGAACCCTGCACAGCTCTCCTTTACCAGGTGCGTGGAAGCACACGAGGAGTCCCGATACGGTCACGGTGAAGATAGTGAATCTGGAGAAGAAGACTAGACTCAAAAACACCAAGGAAAGATGAGAAAAGATAAGGAAAGGAGTCGCCACCTAGTCTTTTAATGGAAAGACGAGAAAAACCAAACACAGAAGAAAACCAAGAAGAAAACAAGATGAAAAAAACATGTATGCTTCGTGCCTAATGGATGAAATGCACAAATCAATGCGGGCCAAAGAATGGGTAAGGGATTAGGCACCCCCTTGCGCTCAAGGAACTCGGTCTTTCCAGGTTTCCTACTTGTCAATGGTCTAACAGGTGTGTACTTGCCAATTCTGAATACTCATGCTAAAGATGACTAGAAAACATGCCAAATCAAAGAGAAGAAATGAAATAAAAGGAAAAAGTTAATCCGAGGGACAAATGTAGGCATTGAGAATGCCGCTTTACTGTACGCCCGTGGGCGATAGGAAAATCGTGAAAAATCAAGAAAATTCTCGGAATGTGTCTCACAAATCAGTGTAAATTTGGATAAATCTGAGAAAATCAAATTGGGGAAAATAATCCTCATTCGAGACAATGTCGGCTTTGTTAAGGCTGTTAATGTACGCCCTCAAGTGATGGAAATCCAAATCAAATTTAAAAAACATGAAAATCAGGAGAAATTTGGGAAACGACGAGAAAACTAAGCTTAGAGTGAGCTAGGAATGTGTGCACATTTTAAGGATGAAAATGTGAGAAAATTTGCATGAAAAGATGCGACAAAATATGCAAAATGCATGTAAGAGTGTGAAAATGAAAATCCTAGGGGCCTTTGTGCAAAAAATCCAAATTCTGAAATAAAACTAAAATTTTGAAGCTAAATCATCAAAAATACATAGAAAATACATTTCATGTAGTTTTGAAGAAATCTGAGGTCAAATGTTCAAAACTATGTATTTTTTGTCAAATTGAAGGTTCTTAAGGGTTAGAATGCAATTATTCCATTAAAGCATGCATTTAATGTAATTCTGTGGAAATTCAGGGTAAAATATGCAAGAAAAAAGGTCTATGTTTGAAAACAGAAAGTTTCAGGGGCTGACATGTAAATTTACCCTACAAAACATGCATTCAATGTGAAATCTGTAAAGTTCAGGGGCTAAAATGCAATTTAACCAGAGAAACATGCATTCAGAAGAATTTCAGAAAAGTTTTGGGTTCTTTATGCAAAAGAGTTGGCTTAAAATGCATGAAAAGAAACTCTAGGAATTTTTATCAAACTTTTAATCCTAGAAAATATTATTTGGAAAACTCAGCAGACACATTGTAATATTTTCAGTTAAAACTTTATTCAAACGATTTAAGGAAAATGCAAGGACCTAATTGTAAGAAAAAAGGACCTACTTACAATGAAAAAGGACCTATTTGTAAGAAAAATAGACCTATCTGAAAGATAACAAAAGTTTTATTAAAAGAAAATTATTTTTTATTTTTTAAAGAAGAAAAAAAAACGACAGCCGCCGGTGACGGAGCCACGCCGTCGAATACCGCCGGAGAAGCTTCAGAGGCCATCCCATGGCCTAATCCAAGATCATACCCCATGGAAAGCAAGAAGAGAAGGAGGAGAAGCGATCCAACAGTTTGGATCAGGGATTCAACGGCGAGAGTGGGCCTCCCACCTCCCTCGCCGTCTAAGAAGAAGGGGGCTACTAGAGGTCACGGCGTGGCGTCTCTGGGCTCCAGGATGCACAGGAGAGCGTCGAGGTTTATTTGCCTTCCTTCAAAGGTCAAACTGGATGGAGATCGCGCAAGGTGGGTTCCGCCTGCCGTCGCTGTCGTCTCCTCCGATGAGCGAAGTCGCCAGGGTGATTCAAGGCCTAAGTCGCGATCCTGAAGCCTCAGGAGTGTTGGTGGAGCATCGGAGATCGCTCCCTAGGGGTCGGAGCGGCGTTGCAAGGCTGGAGGCTCACGTTTCTTCTCTCGTTTCAGTCTTCTTCTCCGACGACGGCAACCTAGCGCGACTCCGACGATCTTTTGGTGGTGGCTCCGGGAGGTAGCGAAACGGTGCACCAATAGTCGGAGAAGTAGGAGGAAGACCAAGGGAGGAAGACCTAAAGCTCTGGGACATGAATCAACCAGTGGATTCGTGCCCCCACCTAGGCCACCAAAGAATGACTCCGGCGAGGCCTGGAAACATGATTCCAACCAAAGGAGACCTCTAGCTCTATTGGAATCGACCAGGGGTGGTAGAGGGAGACCTAGGAAGCTAAAATTGAAATTAAATGAGGCTGGTGGAGGGCTTACCTGGTCTGGCAATGTGCTTCGCCGTCGTAGCTCGCTAGAGGTGGCTGAAAACTCTAGTTTCTCACCTCCACGAACCTCCTCTCTCTTCTTGGAACTCTCTCTATGTCCTCCTCCCTTTCTCTCTCCCTTCGGCGACTGTAACAACCTGTAACAGATTCAACAAAATCCTAACAACTAACCAACTCCGTAACAAACTAAAACCTCCTAACAGACTAACCACTTGTAACAACCTTGCTGTCCCCCATGCACCCTGCTGCCTGCCCATGCACAGACTAACTAGGGTTTGAGTTCATTTGTGATTAAAAGCCTAGCTACCACAACTCCATCCTGTAGACCTGTAAAATTGGGGTGTCTACAGATGCCCCTTCCTAAGCGAGGTCGGAGGACGAGTGGAATAGAGACTGATGCTCAGGGTTGACAAAGATACCCTGCCTGAAGCCGTAAGAAAGAGTTAGCTACTGGCAACCAGCCACTAGTCGATGAACACACCAGAAGTCATGTCTTGCCTCCCTGAACGCCACAATCGAAGCTGACATCAGAGAAACCAATACAAATGACAAGCTGACATGTTGACGGCCAACCAGCTCCTAGAAGACATGATCGGTTATCACACTTGTCAAGAAAAGCACCGGACAAGACTCACAATGCTTGCCAACCGAAAAGTGACTGGTTACGGAAGTCACCCAGGTAGTTTGGGCTACCAGCTCAAAAGGAAGGAAGGAACAAAGAGATTGGGGAATCCATGAGGCAACACTGAGATTGCCTGGGTAGTTTGGGATACCAGCCAGAGAATGACTTGACATAAGATCCAAAGAAAGCACCAGGTAAAAGAAGACAAACTAGAAAAGTGAATCAGCCAACCGAGAAGCAGGCGGTGCTGGTTCGGAAGAAGGACAAACGAACACATCATCCAAGAAGCAGGTGGTGATGGTTTGGAAAGCCAAAAAGCGAACACGTCAACCGAGAGGCAGTCGGTGACGGTCCAAGGGGAGAACAACCAAACACATCATCCGAGAAGCAGGTGGTGATGGTTCGGAGATCCGAAAAGCGAACACACCAACCAAGAGGCAGTCGGTGACAATTCTGAGGGAGGACAACCAAACACATCATCCGAGAAGCAGGCGGTGATGGTTCGGAAAGCCGAAGAGCGAACACGTCAACCGAGAGGCAGTCGGTGACGGTCCAGAGAAAGGACAACCGAACACATCATCCGAGAAGCAGGCGGTGATGGTTTGGAAATCCGAAAAGCGAACACGGCAACTGAGAGATAGTCGATGACGGTTTAGAGGGAAGACAACCAAACACATCATCCGAGAAGCAAGCGGTGATGGTTCGGAAATCCAAAAAGAGAACACGTCAACTGAGAGACAGTCAGTGGTAGTCCAAAGGGAGGACAACAGAACACATCCTCCGAGAAGCAGGCAGTGATGGTTCGGAAATCAGAAAATCGTACATGCCAATCGAGAGGCAGTTGGTGACAGTCTAGAGGGAGGACAACCGAACACATCATCCGAGAAGTAGTCGGTCATGGTTTGGAAATCTGAAAAGCGAACACACCAACAGAGAGGCAGTCGATGACGGTCCAGAGAGAGGACAACCGAACACATCATCTGAGAAGCAGGCGGTGATGGTTCAGAAATCCAAAAAATGAACACGCCAACCGAGAGGCAGTCGGTGACGGTCTAGAGGGAGGACAATCAAACTCATCATCCGAGAAGCTGGCGATGATGGTTCGGAAATTTGAAAAGCGAACACGCCAACCGAGAGGCAGTCGGTGACGGTCTAGAGGGAGGACAACCAAACACATCATCCAAGAAGCACGCGGTGATGGTTCGGAAATCCAAAAAGCGAACACGCCAACCGAGAGGCAGTCGGTGACGGTCCAAAGGGAGGACAACCAAACACATCATCCGAGAAGTAGGTGGTGACGGTTCAGAAATCTGAAAAGAGGACACGCCAACCGAGAGGCAGTTAATGACGGTCCAGAGGGAGGACAACCGAACACATCATCCGAGAAGCAAGTGGTGATGGTTCGGAAATTCGGAAAGCAAACACGCCAAACGAGAGGCAACCGGTGGCGGTCCAGAGGGAGGACAACCAAATACATCATCCAAGAAGCAAGCGGTGACGGTTTGGAATTCCGAAAAGCGAACATGCCAACCGAGAGACTGTCAGTGACAGTTCTGAGGGAGGACAACCAAACACATCGTCTGTGAAGCAGGCGGTGATGGTTCGGAAAGTCGAAGAGCGAACACATCAACCGAGAGGCAGTCGGTGACGGTCCAGAGGGAGGACAACCGAACACATCATCCGAGAAAAAGGCGGTGATGGTTCGGAAATCTGAAAAGCAAACACGCCAACCGAGAGGCAATCAGTGATGGTTCAGTGGGAGGACAACCAAACACATCATCCGAGAAGCAAGTAGTGATGGTTCAGAAATCCAAAAAGAGAACACGCCAACCGAGAGACAATCGGTGGCGGTCTAGAGAGAGGACAACCGAACACATCCTCCGAGAAGCAGGCGGTGATGGTTCGGAAATCCGAAAAGCGAACATGCCAACCAAGAGGCAGTTGGTGACAGTCCAAAGGGAGGATAACCGAACACATCATCCGAGAAATAGTCGGTCATGGTTTGGAAATCTGAAAAGCGAACACGCCAATAGAGAGGCAGTCGATGACGGTCCAGAGGGAGGACAACCGAACACATCATCCGAGAAGTAGGCGGTGATGGTTCAGAATTCTGAAAAATGAACACGCAAACCGAGATGCAGTCGGTGACAGTCCAAAGGGAGGACAATCAAACACATCATCCGAGAAGCAGGCGGTGATGGTTTTGAAATCTGAAAATCAAGCATGCCAACCGAGAGGCAGTCGGTGACGATCCAGAGGGAGGACAACCGAACACATCATCCGAGAAGCAGGTGGTGATGGTTCAAAAATCCGAAAAGCAGATGCGCCAACCAAGAGGTAGTCGTTGGCAGTCCAGTGGGAGGACAACCGAACACACCATTCAAGATGTAGGCGGTGATGGTTCGGAAATCTGAAAAGCGAACATGCCAACCGAGAGGCAGTCGGTGGCGGTCTTGAGGGAGGACAACCGAACACATTATTCGAGAAGCAGTCGGTGATGGTTCGGAAATCCGAAAAGCGAACACGCCAAACGAGAGGCTGTTGGTGACAGTTCAGAGGAAGGCAACCGAACACATCATCCGAGAAGCATGCGGTGATGGTTTGGAGATCCAAAACGAGAACACGCTAACCGAGAGGCAGTCGGTGACGGTCCCAAGGGAGGACAACCGAACACATCATCTGAGAAGTAGGTAGTGATGGTTCTAGAATCTGACAAGCGAACACGCCAACCGAGAGGCAGTAGGTGATGGTCCAGAGGGAGGACAACCGAACACATCATCCGAGAAGTAGGCGGTGATGGTTCAGAAATTTGAAAAGTGAACACGCCAATCGAGAGACAGTCGGTGATGGTCCAGAGGGAGGACAACCGAACACATCATCTGAGAAGCAGGCGGTGATGGTTCAGAAATCTGACAAGTGAACACGCCAACCAAGAGGCAGTCGGTGATAGTCTAGAGGGACGACAACCGAACACATTATTCGAGAAGCAGGAGGTGATTGTTCGGAAATCCGAAAAGCGAACACGTAAACCGAGTGACAGTCAGTGATGGTCCAGAAGGAGGACAACCAAACACATCATCCGAGAAGCAGGTGGTGATGGTTTGGAAATCTGGAAAGCAAACACGCCAACCAAGAGGCAATCGGTGACGGTTCCAAGGGAAAGATACCAAGAGGGCAAATGACATAAAACTGATATCAAGAGAACGATACCAAAAGGCAGCTGACATACCCCTAGTATTGGGAAGCTAAGGATGTTGCTAAAAGAAAGGGACAAAAGAAAGCTAGGGGCCCCAGATAGCTGGTTTAGCCAACAGAAGTTCGCCGTGGGGATTTTATTCAAGTACCAGTGCACCTTAGATCGTCGCCGCTGATATCAGTTGGAACAGCTGGAGATCTGTTGTCTATGCCCAATGCCATTGCAAATTCAAAGTGTTTGTGATATGCCAACGATGCCCTAGATTTGATGCTTGACTCGCTGCAATGTTCTGTTGTAGTTGTCGCTTTGTAGGAGCCACTATGAATGTCACTTCTTCATGAGAATGTGCACCTGACCATCGTTTGGACAATAATTCGCACCAAGCGTTCTCAAGATAGTCCTCCTTTCCACAAAGCAGCATACATGCCCCTAGTCGAAGGCTCTAGTTCAGTTACAAAGAAAGTTGATGTTCTGTCAGGCACATGATATGTGACTTTCGACCATAGAGCAGCTGACATGCCCTTGGTTGATGGCACTGGTTCAATTATACTGTAGCTGGTGTTCTTGCTGCTTATGCTCTTTAACCACTGGGCAGCTAAAATGCCCCTGGCTGAAGGTACTTGGCGAAAATCCTGTTGAACAAGTCCATATGCAAACAAAAAGAATTCATCGAAGCAAAACTATGATGATTATGACTATTGTGGTGGACTCTATTATTGTGAGCAATTTAGCTATTTAAGAATGACCTATTTTGTTTGATCAAGAAATGCATGCCTTGTGATTTTGGTTGCTTGTTATCTACATCTACTGTTTTGCTTGCTCAATGAGTTCATTATTTGGATCGTTTGCTTGTTTAGCTCAGCTGTTTGTTTGCCCTCAGTTAGGTTGGAAAGTTGTATGTCTGTTAGAGGAGGATGACAATTTCGACTCAGTTGCCACTACAGAGACTTGCAAGTCGTTAGGTGGCTCTCGCTGGGTAGTGGTGGCACTCGAACTCACTGTAAGGTATTGTGATGGACCTGGCTCCATGCCAAACTCTTTAAGGTCCTGCACCTGCTTTTTCTTTTCGATATCATTGTCTTTTCTTTTACTCCCTCATAGATGTGCGGTTTCACTCTAACCTTGTCTTGGAAGTAATAAGCGCCCGATCTATTCAGGAGGCCTTTATTGTAAGAGGGTGGGTCAGTCCCTCGAAGGTGTGATTTTATTGAGCGCATACTCCAACTCCTCTCCAAGGTATGGTAAGGGTAGAGCTACAACGCACGCCTCTCACTCTTGGGCTGACTTTTGTCTTCGCCTTCTGTCTTCTCTATTCTTTTATGCCCTTGCGAATGTATGTTTTCTTTTCTGGCTTACACTCTCAGTCACCCTTAACATTTTATCTTCCTCTTGGAGGTGCAGGATCCTTGCGAAGCTTGGACATTTCGTCCGGCTTTGATGTTTGATGGCTCCTTTGCTAACTTTGTCGTCTAAGTAGTGACAACTGAGGAGGGATAATCCATTCTGACATTGGCGAGCTTTTCCAATTTTTCATCATTGGGCAGAATGTTATTGACAAGCAAACTACCCTTTTTGGTTGTTCTTGATGTTTTTTTTTCCCTTTTTTTGGGTTTTTCTTCTTTTCCTTTTTTTTTCAACTTTTGTGTTTTTTCTATTTTTTTTGTGTTTTGATATATGGTAATGCAAAAACAAAAGGGAATAAAGGAAAAAGATACAGCTCCAGTCCTTGTTGTTGTTGTTTTGTCGATGCCATTGGGGTTCAAAGTAACTCCTTGTAGTGCCACTGGAAATTGGAATCAAGGCAGGTGTAACCGAAGCCATCACATCCATTATTGAAATTGAGACTGTCACTGTGAATGTTGAATCTGCTGATGACATTAAGATTATCTGTTGGAGCTGATATCTGTTGTAACGGCTGTCTCCCACTTGATCCAGGGTATTCGCACGTGCTAGGTTAGATCGGTGCATGGCAAACTAGCAAACTTTATGTTGCCCCCGTAAAGGAACAAGGACAAGAGTGGCACATATGAGTGCCGCCGGACAGATCCGAGAAGAGACAAGAGGACAAGCTAGGCAAGAGAGGAACAGAACAAGAGCAACATATGTGAATGTTGTAGAAAAGACAAAGGAACAAACTAAGCTAATGAGGCCTGATGGATTCCCCAGGAAAGAACTGGGAGAAATGAAAAAACCCCGAAGTTCAAACATCCTTAAAGCTTGCAGGCTCAAATGAGGAGAGGTTGGCTACACTAGGGTGTGCAGATGTTGGTGTGGGTGTGGGTATTGCCTCCTGCATGTTGACGACAATAGCTCCTTTGTCGATCAAGCTTTGAACAATATCTTGAAGAGTGTGGCAAATATCAGTCGAGTGTCCCGGGGCTCGATGATAATCACAATGCGCACCTGCATCATACCACTTTGGGAGTGGGTTTGGTGGCGGACGAGGATTTGGGAGTCGTAGAAGTGACACAATCTGAGGGAAGAGGGCACTCAGTGGCCTTCTGAGAGGAGTGAAGTCACTTTCATTGCGACGACCACGCCTCTGCTTAGGTTGTTGTTCTTGTTGAACCAGTGCGACGTGATGCACTGGTTCAACGATGGAGTGTGTGTATGTGATGTGTGGAGAATTAGGTGCAAATGCTAATTGGTTCCGATCAGGTTGGCTCTCCACTCTAGTAGGCTTCTCAGAAGGCTTGATGAAAGCGACGGCTACCCTCTTGATATTGCCGGTGTTGACAATGTTGTTGTTGAAGTTGCTACCAGAAGAAGCTGCCTGCTTGGCGAATGTAGAGAGAGCATGGAAGTTCCCACCTTTCAACGAATTCTCCATGCAAGTGTCAACCTGAATCAGAGATGCAAAAGTAGTGATGGGTTGAATGCTGAGCAGGGCCCCAGTCACTGGTTGTGCTCCTTTTATAATGATCTTGATAGACTCCTCATCAGAGGGACTATTCTTGATTTGGGAGGCTAGTGTACGTCAACGACTGACATACTCCCCAAATGACTCATGGGGGCCCTGTCGGATTGCGACAAGATCTTCTCGCTTAGGGATCAAGTCAAGGTTGAAGGAGTATTGCTCCAGGAATTCCTTAGAGAGATCGTTCCAAGTCCTGATAGAGGCCATGTCGAGGGATGTAAACCATCTAAGTGCTGGCCCTGTGAAACTTTTCTGGAACAAGCAGATCAGAAGCCTCTCATCGCCCTGAAGCTGCGTGAGGTCTCCGCAATACGCCTTCAAATAAGATATTGGGCAGCCACTACCATTATATTTTTCAAATTCCGAGACATAGAAATTTGAGGAGAGTGTCGCCCCTGGAAAATAGCAGAGGTCCCGAAATTGGTAGGACTGGTGTTCCCCGCCTTGCACTTGACAAAGTGCTCTTTCCAGATCGTCGATCCTTGCTAGGAGAGCGTCTGAAGTTGCTGTTGACAAGGCAGGAGCAGCTGATGTGGGTTCCACGTATGTGTAGACACCCTAATTTCCTAATTTTGCAGGATGGAGATGTGGTGGCTGAGCTCTAACCCTAATTGAAGCCCATGGAGGTCCACAAGGCCCACATAGGCCCATTAAGCCCAATTGAGCCGACTTTGGCCCACAAGACCTATTTAGGCCCATTTCGTCCATTTGGGCCCATTAAAGCCCGTTAGGCCCAATTGAAGCCCATTAGGCCCACAAGGCCCACATAGGTCCATTAAGGCCCACAACAATTTCACACATTATTTCTCCCTCTCCATACTCATAATTTCTTTCATTGATTTTTACTGAATTTTCACCAATTCACCATTTCTTCTCACTGAACCCATTCCTTCTTCATTCCTCCCACAATTCAGCCTGAACCCAATCTCCCTTGCTGAGCACGTCAAGCCAGTTCAATCACCACTGATCCAGCAAGCCACTCAAAGCATCCCCAGCCACTAGATGGGTCGCCGGAGGAGCCTAGATCGCCGTCGATCATTGTCGGCGAGTAGGGAACAAGATGGGGCGCAAAAGGACAGTGTTTGTTAGTTGGTTCGGTTGTTACGAGTCTAGTTGGAGAGTTAGAGAGTTGGTTACTGCTTCTGTTACATGGTTGGCATTCTGTTGCAGTGGGTAGCCATGGTTCTTCACCTATAAAAGGGAGGGTAGATGCAAGATCTAGAGGACTTTTGGCGCGAGAGAGAAGAGAGCTGAGAGTGCCAGAGAATTCCAGAGAGAAAGGGAAGCTCGCAGAGAGGAGAGAAGGAGATTCCAGGTGCTCCGGCGAGTTGCAGAGCTCCGGCAAGCCAGGTACGCCCTCATCTAGCTCTTAGCATAGTTGCCTAGGACCTCCTCCTTCTTTCTAGACAATTCCGAGTCATCCAGAGCCTTCCTTTGGTCGGAATTGGTCCCTGGGGCTCACCGTTGCCATTTCCCGACGACGTAGGTGGGGGGAGCAATCCAAGGCATGGCCCTGGCCCCCAAGTCTCCTCTCTTTCTCCTCTAGCCTCCCCGGTGCTCTCCCACTCCTTGAATCGCTGCTCCGACGCCTCCTGAAGCCCGCACGAAGATCGCTGGAGAACACCCCCAAAGCAGCCATCGCCGGAGAAGACCACCACTCCAGAGGTGGACCGTGCGCTTCCCGCTGCTCCATGCATCTCCAATGCTCCAGCAACCCTCTAGGACTCTCCTTAAAGCCTTCGGAGCCTCTAGGATCGCGCCACGAGCTCTGGAACCCCCTAGCAGCGTCGCCCGTCGGAGGAGGCCACGGCGGCAATAGGCAGCCTCCACTCCGCTCTATTCAACTCCACTCCGCTCCAGAAGAAGCGTGGAAGCTCCCTGACACTCCACGATGCCCCCACGACTACCAGATCGCCGCGCCACAGCCCTGACAGCCCTCCTTCTTCCCCGACAGTGTCACCGGAGCTCCTCGACGGCGGGGTAGGTGGGAGGCCCGCTCCCATCGTTAGATCTCTGATCCACTCTGATGGATCTTCTCCCCTCTCCTTCCTCTTGCTTCCCGTGAGATCAGACCACAGGAAGGCTTTGTATGGCCCCTTCGGCGGTCGGCGACGACGGAGCTCCGTCGCTGGTGATCGTCGTTTCTTTTTTTCATTTAAAAAATAAATTAAAACATTTATTTTAATAAAGTTCAGAAACTTTGTTTTTCTTACATTTAGATCCTTTTTGTATTACACATAGGTCCTTTCATTACAAATAGGTCCTCCATTCATTTTTCATAAATCATTCGAATAAAGTTTTCATTGAAAATATTGCATTTGCCCCCCTGAACATTTAAAATAATGTTTTCCAAGCATTAAACTTTAGCAAAAACCCTCAAAATTTCTTTTAATGCATTTTAATTCAACATTTTTGCATAGGAGACCCTAAGCTTTCTTGAAGGTTTTCTGGATGTACATTTTTCTGTGAAAATTGCATTTAAGTCCCTATATTCTTTTGAAATCATCTAGAATGCTTATTTTGCTAGTTAATTTGCGCTTTAGCCCCTATAATCATATGAAACTTTTCTGGAAGCATGTTTTAGTGGTTAAATTGCATTTAGACCCCTGGACGTTACTAATACTTTCCAGAATGCACATTTCTTTGGTTTATTTGCATTAAAACCCCTGGATTTTATTGAAAACTTCTCTGAAGCATGTTTTCTCTGGGTAAATTGCATTTTAACCCTCAGACTTTATTGAATTCTTTTGAGTGCTTTATTTCTCTGTGAATTACATTTTCATCCCTGTTTTCTTCAAAAACTCTTTTGGATGCTTTATTCTGCTGGGCAATTTGCAGTTTAGCCCTTGTGTTTCATAGAATTTACTCTGAATGCCTGTTTTCAAGGGTAAAATGACTGGTTTGCCCTTGAAACTTTCTGGAACCTTTATGGATTAGTTTTCTTGCATATTTTACTTTGAATTTCCATTGAATTGCTTTAAATGCATGTTTTAGTGTTAAAATTGCATTTTGACCTTAAGAAACTTCAATTTGACTAGGATTGCATATTTTTGCACATTTGGCCCTAGATTTCTTCATAATTGCAAAGAATGTGTTTTCCTATGTATTTTTGATGATTTGGGCTTCAGAATTTCAGTTTTAATCAGAATTTGGGTTTTTTGCACAAAACCCCTTGGGATTTTCATTATTACACTCACATTTGCATTTTGCACATTTTTTCACATCTTTCAGCACAAGTTTTCTTGCCTTTCTTTCCTTGCTTTGCGCACGCTTTTCTAGTTTGTTCCGAACTTGGTTTTCTTACTACTTCTCAGATTTTTCCTTGGTTTTCGCCTTTAGATTTGTTTTTGGCTTTCCATCGCCCGAGGGCGTACATTTTTTCCCCCTTTTTGATTTTCTCAGATTTTATTAGAATTTCCGCTAATTTGCGAGAAGCTTTCCGAGAATTTCTCGATTTTCACGATTTTCCTCATCGCCCAAGTGCATACAGTAAAGCAGCATTCTCCATGCCTACATTAGACCCTCGGATTAGCTTTTCCTTTATTTCATTTCTTCACTTTGATTTGGCATGTTTTCAGTCATCTTTAGCATGAGCATTCAAAATAAGCAAGCATACATCCATTGACCATTGACAATAGGGAAACCTAGAAAGACCGAGTTTTCTCGGGCACATGGGGGTGCCTAACCCCTTCCCCATGCGTAACCAGAATCCTTACCCTTTCTCTGGCCCGCATTCATTTGTGCATTGTCTATTAGATACGGAGCACACACATACATTCTGCATTTTATTTGCTTCTCGATTTTCTTGTGTTTCATGGTTTTCCTCGTCTTTCCATTAAAAGACTAGGTGGCGACTCCTTTCCTTATCCTTCTTATCTTCCCTTGGTGTTTTCGGGTCTAGCCTTTTCCTCCGGATTCACCATCTTCGCCGTGACCATATCGGGTCTCCTCGAGTGTTTCCACGCACAAGGTAGGAGGAGAGCTGTGTAAGGGTTCCACCTGCATGGTCACAGTATGCCGTATGGGTCACGCGTGTGCGCTCCTCTGGATCCACCCTAACGCCTCCTAGTGTCAAGGCGTGAGGGCCAGCATACCCGTGCATATGTGCTGAGTGTAAGGATGTCATGTGTGGATGAGCCTGAATCTGATGCAAAGGGAATGAATGGATTGCATGCTATGTCGTGCAAGATGTAGTGTGAGGGAGCAATAGTTGCTGTGCCGGTACGATTCCAAGCAACGAGCTCGAGGCATACTGCTCCCTAGCCAGCCCAAACGACTGGGCACCAAGTGATGGAGTCACATGCTGTGCATAATGCAATGAGGGTGCAAGAGGCAAAGATGACGCCCTTATCGCCGGAGCAGCGAAGAGCTGGGGCGATGGTATGGGCGATAGTGTAGTGGGGTGAGCCTACAACGCTATGGTGGTTTGCATCGGAACCTCAAGGGTTAAGGGAAAAGGAGCAGAAGTAGGACCAGGATAGAGAGCCATGCACTGCAGCCTCCTTGCAATAGCCATCAGATGCTGTGGTTGCATGGTAGAAGACTCACCGATGGACGGGTCAGAAGGCAAGAGCGAGAAAGGGATGGACCCTATGGCAAAAGTAGCAGCAGCTGACTGAATTCCTGAAACAGGAAAGCCTGAAGAAGGAGGTGCATCTGGCACTTCCAGAACCTGTGTAGAGATCATCGCAATGGATTTAGTGACAGGCTCCTTAGTGATGAGTGCCTGCGAATACCCCAAAGTGGGTTCAGAGTCCCCTTGAACTCCAAAACGGAATGTATGGAGGGAAGGGAAATCAGAAGAAGTGAAAGATGGAGGAACTGAATCCGGGATTTCCTCCAAGACAACAACAGGGGGCTCGCTAGTCGGTTGGGCCATGGCTGACCGCGAGCGAATATGAATGGAGCTATGGTAAAGAAAAACGTACGAGCTCTAAGAGAAACTACAGTCAAAAAGTGATCAGTAGTTCAGAGAAAACAACCACGGGAGGCCGCCCGCAACAGAGACACTCGAGCTCCTAGCTGAGGACCTCGCAACAAGCTACCTAGGAAAACAGGCAAAAGAAACTGGTATCAAGACTTTAACAACGACACAAAGATAAATGCGAGTTTTTAAAGTGGCATGCCATGACACACAATGCAGATGAATGTTACTAACATGCTCTCTCTCACCATGCATGTCCCACATGGAGCAGACCATATGGGATGCACTCATGGTTTGGGTTTTGACTTTGGTCAAAAAAGTGAGGTTCCCGTTCTAATTCCCGACCGGAGCACAAGCAGTGAATGGGTGGTGCGTTGGTGACCTCATCTCATGCAGTAGCATGGAGTTGTACCATCTACTAGCACCGACACGACCCCAGACAAGGGGGGACAAACTAGCAATACGCCCTACGCCAAAGCTATAGAACGGGCTGCTAGGATTGTCCTTTGTGAACTGTGGGTGTGTGACCATGCCGGTGGAACCCCTAGGCGCGGTTCACTAAACCTACTCCGGTGTGCGGAAACACACGGGGAGGTCCGATACAGTCACGGCGAAAATGGTGAATCCGGAAGAAGAGACAAGACTCGGAAACACCAAAGGAAAGACAAAAGGATAAGGAAAGAAGTCGCCACCTAGTCTTTTCATGGAAAGATGAGGAAAACCAAAACAAACACAAGAAAATCACGAAACAAAACAAAATGCAGAATGCATGTGTGAACCGTGCCTAATGGATAATGCAAGATGAATATGGGCCAAAGAAAGGGTAAGGATTCTGGTTACGCATGGAGAAGGGGTTAGACACCCCCATATGCCTGAGAAAACTCGGTCTTTCTAGGTTTCCTACTGTCAATGGTCTGCTAAATGTATGCTTGCTTATTCTGTATACTCATGCATGAAAATGACCGAAAACATGCCAAATCAAGGAGAAGTGAAATCAAAGGGAAAAGTTAATCCAAGGGTCAAATGTAGGCATTGTTAATGCCGCTTTACTGTACGCCCTTGGGCGATGAGGAAAATCGTGAAAATCGTGAAATTCT
>JAMKQA010018027.1:0-11524 GCA_024699735.1 Posidonia australis | reverse complement strand
GTCATAAATGGCTTCTCCTTATTCCATGTAAATAACGGAAAGAACACCATCTTTTGGGAAAATAAATGGTGGAATGGGGAAAAACTTAGAGATCTCTTACCTGACCTTTATAGGATAATGAAATTCAAACAAGCTTCTGTTAATAAGGTTATTGGGGTCTTTAACTCTAATCCCAACAGCTTAATTCAGGACCCAACATCTTATTCAGATTCTCTCTCCTTGCAACAACAAATGACTATGCTAGCTGGGATCATTCCTAGTGCTGACTTAAACACTGAGGAGGATTCCATTATCTGGAAACCTACAAATGGCAACTTCACTGTTAAATCATGTTATATTACTCTAAATGATGGAGGATTAAGATTTAAGTACTATGGGGAAATCTGGAAATGCTGGGTTCCTCTTAAAGTGAAACTATTTTCTTGGTTGGTGATTTGTAATAAAATTCTGACTAAGGAAAATCTATGCAAAAGAGGCTGGATTGGTTCCATTTTCTGTGTTTTTTGTAATGCCAATGTTGAATCTGCAACATATCTTTTTATTTCCTGCCCTTTCACTTATTCAATATGGCAAGCTTTTACTATGAACCCTTTATATCCTGCTATCCTTTCAATAGCAGATATCTTTAGCTACCCTCCTATTTTAAAATTCGGTATGTCCAACATTGGTTGTCACTCCTTTGTGCAAATATTTCTATGGTCTATTTGGTGTGAAGGAAATAACAGAATATTCAGGAATATTTCCAGGAATAAATGTGTTAGTAAATGATATTTTAAGCTTGTCTCATTGCTGAATTAAAAGCTTGGGTGCAGATTTTGAAAAAAATGAGAACCTGCAATCTATTACTTCCTTTCAGCAAAACCGTAATATGGATATAGACCCCTTGGCAGTGAATACTAGACAGTCTGGTGGAGAAGAACATGCCTCCACTCCTGCTATTGAGGAGGGAAACCCTCTGTGATGGCTAAACTCTTGTTAGCCAAATTTTGTTTTCCTATGCACCATTTTTGAGATCTGTACTTAAACCCTCTGTTTGACTCCTTTTGTTTCTGAACTGCAGTTGCTTAAATTTGTAATATTGATCCAACTATGGACTGAATGTGGTTTAAAGATTGGAATATATAAAATAAACAGGTTACCGGTTTCAAAAAAAAAAAGTAGATTAACTTAGAACTCACAAATGAATAGAAAGGCATGGTACCCGTTTCAAAAAGCAAGGCAAGCAATGCGGTTCACTTCGTACAGCTATATAATCTCTCCGATTTTGATAGCATTCGCAAGAGAAAATACTCAGGCAGCAAATATCATTTTGTACATGGCTTACTATTAGTTCTTGGCACTAAAGCAAGAGAACACATGATCAAGGGGTGGCCACATTTTCCTTTGTAAGAGGAAGTTGCTGCTCTCCTTCGATTCCAGGCACACTGGCAGCAACATCCAGGCTCAAAAGTGCATCCTCCCACTTCTTTGCAGGTCCCTGCACACAAGAAAGCATGGATAAAACAACAGAAATAGAGGAAGTGCGATTAAGCCTCTCTGCAGGTTTATTTGTGTTTAATCTCTTACCTTCCAAGAGAGATCTTGAGCCATGCAATTCTGAATCATCTCACCAAAAGCAGGTGTACCATAAACTCCGAGTGCCCTTTTGACAGTTTTGCCAATTGCAGCTACGTCCGCTGGATCTATGGTATCACACTTATTTGAAGAAGAACATGCAATTTAAAAGTCAGTTTCAACGAAAAAACCAATATGTGATTATGTTGGTTATTCAGAAGTATCTTACATCAACAATGAAGCCCTTCATTAAAAATCCAGTAACACCATCCTTGATAGTGTCAGGCAACCCGCCTGTTGTGGTAGCAATTGGCAACTGAAATACATCCACAACATTGTTTTAGTTTGTACTGAACAATCATACATAACACGTCTACATGACAGCATCATGAAAGACGGAGACTTCAGAACAGCATTGATATCTCACATTTTATATGAGAATGACTAAGGCATGGAAATTTAACTTTAATATATAGAGGTAAGCTACAGAAAAAGCTGTCTCAGCAATAATATGACTAATATTCTATTAAACTACATAAGCCTTGTGATGTGATGTGATGGAATCAGTCTAAAATCCTCTTGATTAGTTACTCACTATATGTGATGATAAAATTACAACAGACATACCGTTCCATCATTCATGGCTTGCAATTGAATCAAACCACATGGCTCGAACCTACTGGGAATCAGCATAAAGTCCACTCCTGCAATAATCAAATGAGCCAAGGGTACATTGAACTTCGCCACTCCTCTAGCCTTGTCTGGATACTTCTCTTCTAATCGCTCCAGCTGCTTCTCCATGTTCTTCTTTCCTGTTCCCTATAAAGAAAAAGAAAAAGACACAAGGACAGTGTGATCTGTTTGATTGTTGACTTATCATCATTTTTCCTTCAATACTTACAAGAGCTACTATCTGAACATTTTCATCAATAAATTCAGGAATAGCTTCCACTAGAATATCTGAGCCTTTCTGCTCTTCCAGTCTCCCAATGAAGCCTATGAGAGGGATTGTTCGATCCACAGGCAATCCTACTTCAGCTTGTAGAGCTTCTTTTATAATAGGCTTGGCATCCATGACCTAACAATTTTATGCATATAAATTTAGTTTATTTAAATTTGAGCAACTAAAGAATACATTTTCTAACCGTTGTAGCATCATAATTGACGGGAATATATTTATCTGTTGATGGATTCCATTCTTGACCATCCATCCCATTCACAATTCCTGTAATGCCAGTCTTGCGAAGAACATTATCCAGCTCCACACCTTTGTCTGCACCAGAAACAAGCTCCGATGCATAATATGGGCTCACAGTCAACACCTTATCTGACTCTAAAATTGCAGCCTTCATCCAATTAATTTTCCTTCCTTTGACAGGCTTTTCATAACTGCAAAATTAAGCAAAATCTGCTGAGAACTTTACTAACAAGAAATTCTTGCCTAATTTGACTATTTTAGGAAGTATGTACAACATACCCATCAATAAAATCAAAGGAGGATTTAAAACTGTCAGGAAGGCCAAGAAACGAAAAATCCGAGATGGCAAATCGACCTTGGTAAGCAACATTGTGAATGCAGAATACGGCCTGGGAAAAGCAACCAATCCAGCATTAGCCCAAGCTACTGTATCGCCTAGAACTTGTGGAGTCTAGAATCAATCAATATAATGGAAACTATACCTTGGCATTCTTGTAAATCCCATTTGATTTATACATGCTCTTTAGATAACATGGGAGAAGTGAAGTGTGCCAATCATTACACACAAATACCACGTCTTCCCCTGCAATTTGAACTCAAATAAGCAATTCAATCCCGTAGTTGAAATATTATTGACATAAACTAGCAGGAATTAGTGAATTAGCTTATACCGTATGGGCCAGAATAATCTTCACTATCATTTAAACTTAAAACTCTGGGAGCCTCCAAAGCTGCCTGAATACAAGAAGAATACAGTACAGCAATAAATGTCATGCAAAGTATGTCACAAAATGCTGGAGATTTTAAAAAAAAACTGTAAACAACATGATGATTGTTGGCAGGTATTTCTAAAAAAAATGTGTGTAAGACATTTAAAAATAGTAAACAGAAATACCACAATGACTGAAAATATTTTTCACTTGCTAAACTTGAGGAATTTTATGCAAGTTAATTGCAGAAATACCAGAATAAATGGAACATACGTGACATCATTTGACGGTACATCATACATGGTAGGATGCAATTTTGTTTTTGATGATATTTGTTAATGAACCACTATATTTAAGAAAAACATGTAAGTAGACATGTCAAATTTATTTTTAAGGGATGAACAACTATTAGCAGACTGGCTATTATGCAGAACAACATCTTACCAGTACGTGGGACTAAGCAAGAAGGACCTATTTCTGAAGTTGAGTGACACTTCACTAATATACAAACAGTGTCCTTTTTTTCGGTCAAACTTGCAACTGGTTTACTCTTAATGGAGTAATGCTTATTAGAAGCAAACTGCTCAAGAATTTCAAAAGAGAGAGTATATTTTCTGTTCCAGATGATAAACCTAGAAAAACAGCATATTACTTTTCCAAACTGCAATAACCTTTAGTCTTATTGAAGAACATTTCACGAGCTAAATCTACTAGGAAAGGTAGATACTGAACTCAGACATGGAAATATTTCCCTGAAAAAACTAGCAAGAAATTAACAGTCAATCACCTGGCACAAAATGCTGAACCTCAATTGATTATCAAGGTAATCCTTCCCCACAATTGGGCCATATAATTTTCCACCAGTTTTCCCCCACACCTTAGAAAAGAAATAAGCTAGTGTTCAGGATGCAGTAATGTAAATAGACTTACTCTAAAATGCATAATTATATGTTAAGTTCATGGGAATTTGCATAGGAAAAAAAACTACACCTTTTCTAAGAATATGGGATGATCAACAAAGACACGGTCAACCCCTCTTTTGTAGCAGTGGAAAAAGCGAACTGTATATAGTTTGTCTCCAATTTTTAGCTGCAGGTGAAAACAGAAACCTCAAACTGCAATCACTAAAAATGATTGAAAAAAGATGACAACAGCATTCCTCTGATAGTAAATGATTCCAACAACAACAATCATGCTTTAATCCCACTATTTGGAGTTGCCTACATGAATCATTTCTCTCCATTTGTTTCTATCCAGTTCTACATCCTCTGTTAAATTATGTTTGCTATGAAAGTAAATAAAATCAAAAGGATGATTAAATCCATAAATCCTTGACATACCTCAACCAAAACACTTGTGTCCCATGCATCCTTGTATTGGTCATAACGAGGAGTTACAGTCATGACACGGTGTCCATTGGCCTACAGAAAGTACACACATTTACAGTTTGAGGGACTATTACATTGCAGATGCATGTGGTATATAAAAAAGGGACTTTTAAAGATAAGCTATAGACACATAGTTCAAAAGGTTGAATGTACTGACCGCCATGGCAGGTGGGAGCCCTCCTATAACATCACCAAGGCCCCCAGTTTTGCTCCAAGGAGCACACTCAGTTCCAACAAAAACTATTCTCATGCCATTTCCACAGATGATGGGAGCAGGTCTTGAGTTTACACTCCGAAAAACGTTTCTTCTAACTTGCCTGGCATCTGCTTTTGCATTAGTTCGCAACTGAAGTGCATTTATACTGTTTACAGACCTAAGCCCATAACAACTGGGGGCTTGATTTTTCAAATAAGGAAGTCTCCTGTTCATGAAAGCTCTTGGCTCAGAATCAGATGATCCCCCAACATAGGACTGGGAGGTCCTTGATGATAAGATGTTTGATACACTTACACTCGCCATCAAAATATGCCTATCAAATAAAGACATACAAAGTTATTTCTGTTTCTAATTTGAATTCATCAGGATAGAATTACAAATACCTTAATCTGGTCGCATGCCCCAAGGATTATAAATACAAGAAATCAAAAGGCATGAGTTTCTAGATCTTGTCTCTTTGTTTGATACTTGAGTACTCGTCCCTGATCCCTTCTATATATTAATGAGCTAATCTGAGGCAACGCAAATTATTTACCCGATTCTACGAAAAGAAAATCAAAATCTGATGCAAAACACACTAACAACAGAGACACTATATGCTACATTTGTTATACGTATGAGTTAAGGTCTCCTAGTCAGATACGATAAGCAAGAAAAACTGAAACCGATTAGGTCCGCTAAAAAGATCCAGAAACTGATAAATAAAAATTTATACAAGTCAGTCAATCCAAAGACGGTGTATATCATATAATAGATCAGTTACTCAACAAAATATATAGCTACTGACATAGAGTATCGCCCTACGAAAATGGCTCAAGTATCAGAACTTAATTGAGTCACTAAGATTAAGCGCCTAATCCAAAACAGATTATTACGTAAAATCAACAGGCATTACGTTTTACACACAACCTCAGGTATGGACAACGGGAGAACAAAACAAAATAGCCAATGCTGAGGACGAGAACAAGAAAAAGAAACCAAGGGGCTCCAGATCTTGCCCGATCGACCAATACAACACAGTCCATTTACACATAATCAACAATATTCAACGATTTCATAGTCTCCTCCTCCTTGTTTGCAAGCAGGAAGCATAAATGGATTCCCCCTCCAAAGCAATGCAATGCATGATATAAATTGGTTCGAATCAAGAGGAAATGGCTCTCACCTCGATCACTAGGGCGTGCCCGTAAAAACTCCAAGAGCGAGGCAATGGAGGAGAAACCAGAGACAAGGCAATGGAAGAGAGACCAGAGCGCACAGTGGGGAGAAAAGCTGGAGCTCCTCCGAAAAGAAGTGACAATTTTTGGCTTCTGGAATCGTTCGTTGCTCGACACGTGGCGGTAATCTAAAGGTTGCAGATATTTCTCACGGGCCTGGAGTGGCATAAGTGCGCAATATGCGGTGGGAAGAGGGGCAGATACTGTGAGGAACGGAGAGGGGAAAGGGTTACTGTTACTGGACGAAGGAGAACCGTCGTTTGTGCTGACATGTCAGTTGATTTTTTCTCCACCTCGAATAGCGACAACGATCTAACGGAAGGAGAACCGTCGTGTGCTCTCGACACGTGTACTTGTGTGTCCTCCCATGTTCAGAATTGTGTAGCCACAGTCCCCGGTGCGCGGGCACGCCGTGCATCCGGACCGTGTCTCACCGTGCATTTCTTCTTCTTTTTTCCTTGTTTATGGCGTATTCCTTCCCAGTATTTGTGTTTACGGTGGAGAAGCGCTCAGTGTCTATTTTG
Source organism: Posidonia australis (assembly GCA_024699735.1). Classification (NCBI taxonomy): domain Eukaryota; kingdom Viridiplantae; phylum Streptophyta; class Magnoliopsida; order Alismatales; family Posidoniaceae; genus Posidonia; species Posidonia australis. Next base: position 4,716 of record JAMKQA010018027.1, on the reverse strand, counting down.
CACCTGTATCTTTTTGAAAGGAGTGCTTCCAATTCAACATCTGGGTCCCAATTCGATGGCGAACATTTAGAAAATCCAAACTACCATGAGACGGGATTACGGATATGTTTGGAAGTTAACTTTTGATCAGAAATTGTTATAATCTAATTTTTGAAAATATAAGGAAATAACTGTTCTAATAGTCACATGTTCTATTTAGTAGAACTAGTGCGTCATTATAATTTTTGAAGAGAAATTATATGTTCAAAAACTGTCTAAGAATTCTACCATATGAATCTTAAAAGGATGTACAATAGAGTAATGATTTTGTATTTAACTAGTGAATCAACACGTACATCGCATGTTTTGATGTTGATTTTAATTTGAAATTAATCTCCATATGTTATCTTAACTTTGATATTAAAAGAGAAATAATTCATTATGATTTAACTAAATCTTCTATATCCTTTAATGTGTTCTAATGAATTTATCTACATTAAAGATTTAAAATGTCATTAAGGATTCATCATTATTGAAATATTAATTAGCATAATTAGAACACATTAAATGGAAAACCAATGACAATGTGTATTCCTTTTTTTAGATGCTTATTGTATTAATAAGTTAGTAAAAGATATAAACAAAATGGTAGTGAATTTAATTTAATGTAATTTCAAGAAATGATGACTTACTTCGTTAGTTATATAGCGAATGCATATTGTTAAAATTTATAGAGGAAAGGAAACTTATTTAATACAATAGAGAATTCTAGAGAAAATTTTTAAACAACAAGATAAAGATAATCAAAGAATGTAAATTGGAAATATAAAATTAGATAACGGAAGATTTTAATCAAACAAAATGATAAAGAAAGTTAGAGTGAGCAAGAAAATTTTAAAATTATCCACTTGGAGTTGGTGATGGCTTCTATTTTCTTTTTACTTCTTAGAGTCATGATTTAAAATGTAAGTAAAAAGAGATAATAAATTGTACTTTATTACCATGAATTTTCTTTATTTCTAATAATGCTACTTTAAATATTTCAATATAATAACATAGTCCCTCGTTATTTTACATTTTGACTTTGTGCTCAACGACGATAGAATAATCACATTACTCACATAGAATTGATTTTTTCACTTAAGTTATTTTGGATTTTGACTTTTTCTCATTAGCAATTAGAACAAGTGATCACGTGACTCACATGATATTAGTTTTTTATATTTTTATTCTAATAAAGCTAATATGTACATTACAATATAAAAAATATAGTCTCTCAACTTATGTCATTGTACATTTGACCTTTTGTTCATTGACATTTAAAACAAATGATAATTTGACTCACATGACGTTGGTTTTTTATAATTTTATAGAATCCCCATGTGTTCCCTAGATTATGCCCTCTTATTTCTATATTCTTTAACTTAGACTCCTAGAACACCATCTACTTATTATAACCTCTAACACCACTATCAACACCATTATAAAAAGTAAATTTATTATGAAACGACAAATATTAGCAAAAGAACAAGTATTTTCTAAGAACAAAATATGAAATTTCTAGTTTTCTACCTTGCTTCAAGATTTAAATGAGAAATATCTCAATCACAATCTATTATAATTGGCATAATAGTTACATGTATATTATAAATTTTAAAATGTATAATCCAAAAAATCACATACAAACACAAAAAAAATAAAATAAATAATTATTATGTAAAATAGCTCGCTTGTGTATATGCTAGTGAACTAACACGTGTATTACATATTTAAGAATTTAGTCAAGAAAATTATTTTGATAAAAATTATGTTCTTTCTTGGGTGATATTAAATATAATAATTGAATATATATAAAATTACGCATTACATGTTCTGTAGTTACAAAATTTAAGTACTCGTAAAATCAAGTCTATTAATAGTACAACTCTTAGCAAAAGTGGAGGCCTAGTTAAATTAATATGTTTTTACAATGATAATTAATTGAATACTTTTTAAATTTTATTACTAAGATATCATACTACATACGTGATTACAAGTAGAATACCTCCTATTAGAAAACTCTTAAGTTTTTTTTGGACAAGATGCTATCCATTTGTCGTCAAAACAAAAATATGAGAAAGGAAAATATAACATGTATATGTTGTTTGTTTTTTTAAAAGATTTTGAGATGGAAATAAAATCAATTAAAATTAAATGTATAATGACAAAAAGAAGTGATCGATTTTAAAAATAATAACAAAAATAAAACTCTAAAATGCTTATGAAATTGTAGTTCTCATGTGGTCATGTGAGAACTTAGTTTGTGAATTCCTATACCATAACAATATTATGTTGTTTTGATTTTCAATATGTCAATTTTTTTCTCAAGGTTCTCTTATTCTAAGAAACTATCCTAACACTAATAATTTTCAACAATAGATTTATTTTTTGTAATGATGGGAAGTTGAATGTAGAAGTAAGAATGTGTTGATTCACATTAATGTTAATAAATAATATAATCATGCATAAGAGACATAATGATAATTAATTTGTGAAGGATATGTGCTGTAACTATATTTCACCATTTCACATTTAGAAATGACATATAACACTCATGGGTCATCACACACTAAGTTTGATCATGATCCAATAAATCAAGCCACAAGTTATAATCCTACCCACCAAACAAATAGGTTTAATCCCTACTTAAGATTATTTAAATCCACCAAAGCCAATAGTCTTCACTAAAGATAACTCAATCACTAATTAATTATTATTATTAATTATTAAGTAGGTGTGTGTGTGTGTGTAGGAGAGGGATCTGGCACATGTTACCTCAAAAGACTCCTTAGATTAAGCTACATCTAAACCATTGATCATATCTATACATATCTTAAGATAAAAAAAGAAAAACCACAAAACAACTATAATTCCCAATAGTGGTATTACTATATTTAAAAATAAAACTAAAAGCAACTGCACTTTCCAAACACGTCCACCCAAAAATAATGTCTTTTCTTTCTCGTATCATATTACTCGTAAAACAATAAGAGAATATATCCACTTCTCCACGTCTTCCAATACACCCATTTACTCTATGGATGTCTCTTTGTAGAATACAATGACATGTTATCTACTGCGTTTAATGTCTTATTATTAATTGCATGTAAATTTTGATTTTATGTTTAGAAAAGCTGTATATCAAATCCATATTTGCTTGACATTGTAAATAATAACTTAAGTTTTTTTGAGCTTTATTTTTAATTATAGAAAAACGGTTTCAGACTTAACTTATTCTACTTAGTCATTGATAAGTGTCTGCTTCCTCAAATATTGCATGTGTAGATTACATCATTTGTGTATCCTTTTACTTATGGTTAATTGTATGAACTGACATTTATTGTGTTGAGCTTTGTATTGATAACTAACGTATATGAGTTATGAACTTATGTTTCATTGATATTTATTTGAAATACTTTGTATAATTTCAATTTCAATGTAGAATGTTCTACAATTATTTGATGCCAACTGCACATCACATAATTGTTGATTTTATCGATAAAAATTAATTAATTGACACAATGTTAGTTTGATGGTAAAACTATTAAAGTTAGTAACTTAAATTGATTAATAAAGTTAGTTTAATGTTAGTTTGATGGTATAACTATATAAATAGAGAGAGTTAATATCAGGTAAAACTCGTCCTTACTTTTAGATGATAAGGTCATTAATCATGTCGTGCCTTTACCTCTGCCCGCGCCCTCCTCTACCATTGAAGTCCTCCTCCATCATGCCACCTCCACCTTCCTACGCCCTCCCTCGACCGAACGTCCCCTCCTCCCATGTCCTCCTCTACCGTCGTAGTCCTCCTCCCTCACACTGCCTCTACCTTCCTGCCCCCTCCCACAACCCAACGCCCCTTCCTCTAACGCACTCTCTTCCACCCGTGCCCTCCTCTCCCATCGCAGTCCTCCTCCCTCACGTCGCCCCCACTTTCCAGCACCCTCACTTGACCTGACGCCTCCTCCTTTTGCACCCGCATCCCCCCAATTGCCTGCCACTGTACTCCCACCCTTGTCACAGCACTCTTGTCGTCCATCTCGGTGCCCCTGTCATAGTGCTCCCGTCGCTCTCTCTGTGCCCCCGTCACAGCATCCCCTTGGTCGTGTGCTCTCCTTGCCCATCACCAGCTCCTCTGGGCAGTCCACACACGTAGATCCTCCTCACCCACAACACAGATCCCCAATCTACCCTAGTGAGAGGGCTTTGATTCACAAAGGTGGGGAAAGAGAGATACTGAATCTAAAACAAATAAATGTAACAATAAAACAAATAAAGGTACTGTAAAATTGATACAGAAACTAAATTAAAACATGGAAAGATAGTAACACTAAAACAAAAACAAAGAAGTATTAAACTGAAATTGAAACTTAATCGAAAAAAATTAAAAAGTTACGAATAAAAAATGTAATGGGATATTAATGTGATTTAATTAATAAAAAATTTATCAATAAATAAAAATAGAGGGGAAATGAAAATTTGCAAAACCATTATTACAAACATAAGTGGTTTTGCTTGTTTAAAATCTAAATTTAATCTCAAACATGAGATGTAATTTTGATGGTAGGCGATTAAGAGCATTACCTAACAAAAGTAAGGACAAACATTATCTAATAATTATTATTATTATTATTATTATTATTATTATTATTATTATATATATATATATATATATATATATATATATATATATATAGG
>JAMKQA010018026.1:0-11443 GCA_024699735.1 Posidonia australis | reverse complement strand
CTCAAGAATATCAAATTTCAATAATTTCAAATCATTGTCAAAACTGTCCGACAATAGAAGATTAGTTCCCTTGTATAAGATACCCAATTACAAATTCAAATAAAAGATATAACTAACTCTACAACTAAATAGCCAGATAAAATATCTAATACAAATGAAATAACTAACCTTACAACTAAATAGTAAGATAAAATAATTAATTATCTAAATACTATCTAACTAATTATCTCAATACCATCCTCATCAGTAATACATCACTAATGATGCTGATATCTCATGCAGGATACATTACAATGAGGGAAGATAATAGGTTACAAGGTGATGAAGTTGACTGAAATGAACACAAAAGAGAATGATTTCTTAGGAGGCCTATAAAATAACCATATGGCTGATGGCCACTTGGCCACTTGTGTTCTCAATAATAGCTTATTTCTATGTCTGACAAAATATATATAGCTAGATCAATGCTTATAACAAAGAAAGCATTAGCACCACTACACGACATTTAAGCTGGACAATATTGTCATTCTAGTTGTCCACTTTGTGATATAAATCACTGAGACATGGCACCAATGAAAAGAATCAAGTGGGGATGCATTCAATAAGAATGAATGTCTCAGGAATCTTCCATGCTTTTCTAAATTGCTCCATGACAGCGTCTAAGTTTACTCGTAGTGAGACAACACTACTCTCCTAAGGTAATATTCCTAAGACAATTTCCAAGAGGATGCAAACTATCAAGGATATCATACGCACTTCATTTTGTCATGTCGATATAACTTCAAAAATGCATTTCTCACAAATCCCAAGGTTTTAAAGTGGTTTTGTCTCGGACTTCGCTCCTTCAAAAATAGTAAACATATCAAACATTGATGGACATATCAATGGAAACACAATAAAAATATGGAAGTCTATGGAAATCAACTAAAAACTTTGAATTTCGATTTTAAATCTATGATAATCAAAAGTAAGCAATACATACACTTAATAGATTTTCTATTAATCATACTAATAGCTATTGACTATACTTCATGATGTTAGGGGTTGGATTTTGGATATCATGGTTGTTTATTTCTGTAATCACTATAGTGTTTATTTTGTATACTTCTCTATGCTATTATGTATATGTTATTGTGTATACTTGTCCATGCTATGTGTGTACTCCTCAATGCTATTGTGTATACTTGTCCATACTATGAGTATACTTCTCTATGCTATTGTGTATACTTGCAGGCTGCCCCCCACAAGTAGCCTCTAGGAAAATAGATATTTGGGTATGTAATATTGGAAGTTACAAGTCTTAGATCTAAGTAGATTTAATGTTTTGGAATAGGTATCGGAAGAAATTTGGAAGAATTTAGAGAAAGAAAGTAAAAAAAAGGAAGAGGAGATGATGCAAGTGAGTGGAAATGGCAATAGATATGTGGAAACAGCTACAAGTGAAAAAATACACCATATCTACCGACGTCTACACTGTTTACCAACATTACAGATGTTGGACCCCATATCTGATAAATTATTTGGCTAAATATCGTGTATAAACTAAAAGTAATACACATGTCAGCGAAATTTCATTGACATGTGTCAACATTCAGTTCCCATGCTCACGATATATAGGTACACAATATTATCAATGTAAAATGAAAAACTGCCTAAAATAATTACAGCATGTGTCAATAAATAAGAAAACCCTCATGTTTCTAATAAATAGACAGGCAAGAAAAGTACTCCGAATAATGAAACATTAAAAGTACTGCACAAGTTACAGAAAAATGGGAAGAAATACATACCATAAGTTTTTGAACCTTCCCAGTTGGATAGATCATTTGATGAGATAGATAACTGGATGCATGATAATTTGTGAAGAAAGTTTCCACAGAACCACTAAAGGTTCCTTCAATAGACTTTGGAATTGAGCGAACTAAGATAGTAAAATGACATGGATTGGGAGGTCTTCCTTCAATTTTTGCTAGTCTCATCCTAGAAATGCTCCTGTATTCCTACAACAATCCATAATAACAAAATTACAAATGTGCCACCTTTTGAGAAAGTTAAACTTAATTTTGGTAGGACAGAGTAATCAAAACTCATCCTCAAAAAAATAGAGACAGCAAAGTTCTGTGGGAACTTACGAAGTAAAGAAGAAAACAAGCAGAACAAGATATGATGTATAGTGCAAGACAATGGACCCAAAGCCTGTGTCAAATATAGTAGTGTTACCAATATTGATAAATATGGTAATAAGGTGTAGGATATGATATAAAAAAAATATGGAAAAATCAATAATATAAGAAACATGCAAGTAAGGGTGGCTAGTTTTCAAAAAAAATAGGTTCACCATTGACAGGAATCAGAATCAGCCAGATTAAGTATGCTTTTTTATTATTCCCACAACACTCCTAGAAGTAACTTGATTCCTAGATTCTGTAACTTCTTTTTGTTTTAGATTCCTTGATAACAGCAATCTACTTCCAATCCATGGAAGGATTGATTATGTAAATTCTATAAATATTACATGTAATTAAAAACCACAGGACTCACAAATTCAAGGTGAGCTTTTCACCATCTTCTGTCATTCTTTCAGCCACAAATATTATGGTAAAAATCCAGTAGAAAGTATTACCGTGTTGAAATGCCCTATCCTATGACTTTGTTTGTTATCATGTCAAATACAAAAAGTATGGGTCTCTACAGGTCTCTCTAGAGAAGAAATTTAACAATGCACGTATAAATTACATGTCAAGGTTATGCCAGTGGCTGATGTTAAATGACTGGTGTGAATGGTGAAAAACAGTTCTACAACTACTTCCGAAAAGAGAGAACTTAGTTGGATCTAAAATGTTTACTGAAATATATTAAGAAAAATAATGTATGCTTGAAAGAATAGGTTCACTTTGGATATCCAGTCTAGGATAGATTTTATAAGAATACTATCTCTGCATCTAACAAGCAACTGGAATACAAGAAGAAGACCATTCGGGAATTACGAAGTCAGAAAGGGTAGAGCCAGAGAGCTACATAAGTGTGGTATTAGATTATCACTTTAAGTAACACAAAACAGTTAATTTAGTGGTAAACAAGTTTTCAACTTATCAAAGCCAATCCTGAATAAGTTGAGTCATACCAGCGCGATCCTCTCTTGACATTTCCAATGGTAAACACATCCAGATTTTCTGAAGGAATATGCCTGTGAGGTCCATCTTGTCCAAAATAATTTACAGGTAGTACTCCAAACATGCAGATGACCGCAGATATAGCAAAAATTCGAATACTGAAGATAAATTATTGAAAAACAGAGAAAAAGTCAAAGCAAGTCAGCGACCGATGTGGTCCACAAGATAATAATAGGTGTAATCCACTTAGCACTGATGTGGAAGTGGAACACACACACTATAATGTCTACATTGGAGCAAATTAAGAAACCCAATTAAACAACTGCCCACAAAATTATATAAGCATAGATGTCTGTTCTGGCACTAATTTTGAAATAAACACATACAAATGCATTGGTCTTTCTCAAGATATCTAAGCCACCTGAAAACAAGTATCCGAAGGAAAACAACTGCATCGAGTCCAGCAATGGCCAGGATGTCCTCTTCACTGTGACTCCATGCCTTCACTATCCAACTTGGAGATGGGACAAACCTTTCGAAACTAAAATGATCACTCAGCCTCTTGCGCTCCTCCGCCAACTTCCTTCCGAAATACACACTGAAGTTCCCTGGCTGCTTCCTCAAGATGGAATAGAGCGACAAGAGCACCACGCACAGGGCTATGTTAATACCCGCAGATGTCAAAAGCGCAGAGATTTTCATCTCTGCTTGTTAGTTACGACTTGAAGGTGTGTGCATCTTCCACAGAATCAAAACCGCCTAAAACAACAATGCAGTTCCCTCAAATGGTCAATGCTGCTTGACCAGTAAGTACTTGGAAGTATGATCAAAGAAATGAACTGCACAATCATAATTAAATCAGAGTATTAATACCAGACATGAAGCCACTGATCCCCCAATGCCACTGTAATCGTAATCAACAGCAGAGCTTATTTTAGAGTATTCGTCCACAAAGAAACCATATATTTCGTAGAACTAACAATTACATTTTCATTGCGGAAGATATGTATCAAATCTAAACAACGGGAAGAAACTCCAATTGAAGCAAAAATCGGGCCAAGAAGAAGAACGTTCGAAAAAACTGGCTCAAATAGGAAAACCGAAATGCTCGATTCGATCGAAACCAAACCAAACTTTGCTATAAAAACAAATACGACAGGAATCGAACCAAACGCCCCGGAACAAAGAGGAGATAACGAAAAGAGTCAGAAAGAGAAAAGGTTTTGAAAGCGGAAGGAAGGAACAATACCTCATTGCCGGAGTAACACGTGGGAGGATGTGTGGCGGTGGTGGTAGCGGCGGCGCTTGCTCTCTCGTGGCGGAGAAGGGAAGGCCACAGCATGCGTGTGGGAAGAACGACCAGAAGAAGAAATGGAAATTGAAATGGTGGCGTGGGGTGGGTGAGTGAGAGTGGGACCCACCAGTCCACAACTGCTGACTGATCCGCCCAGAAAAACGGTACTTTTGTTGCGAAAACAAAGAGGGGAGGGAGGGGGGGACTGTGCTCATATCTGTTCATTTGCTGTCGCACGCGTCTTTTATTTGTTTATTTGGTTAATTAATATTAGATGTAAATGGTAGATTATTCATAGCATTCCAGTTGTTTTGGAAACATAGTTATGGATAATGGGTCACTTGTTTTGGAAACAGGGAGAAAATTTTGGGGCGGGGGATTAACTCTCATGTAACTGCCTGAAAGTTTTCCTATTTCCAAAAGATCCCTTCAAATTTGACTCACTTTCAAGTACCCTCTAGTATCAGTTGTTGTGGGTCTACAAGGTTGATATCTTCAGTGCAGAATCAGAAAAGACATCTACACCTTTAACTTTCACTTTTTTAAAGTTCCTTGTAATGTAATTGTTAGTCTGCTGATTTTCAACCTTAAATATCTATTTTCAACCATTACTAAAAGGTATATTATAGGGGTTTTTTTTTTTTAAAGTTTTATGAGAATAAATGTTTTTCCTCCATCTAATTGAACGATGTTACCTTCAAAAATCCAATGGAAATTGGATCGACAAAGATACATCAAATGTGCAAGTTTTTTGAAGCAGGTAAACATTTAGGAGGTTAGATGAAAATTACCCTGATTTTTTTAACTATAAAATTTATTCCAATCCATGCTACTTGGACAAAACTAACAAACTATGCTGTAACATTTGTAGCTGCTTAATCAACGTTATAAAAAGGCTGACCAAGTGAATGGTTTGACTTATCCAGTGACCAGTCTCACATATGTGTTTACCTGCCTCCGTGTCGGACGAGTTTGTTGACAAAACGGTCTAGTTTGTTTGTTGTTGTTTTTTGTTTACGCAAACGGTTTTGTTTGTTACGGTCGTGACTTTGCTCGTTACAGATTAACCAGGAAAGAGTTCGGGCACTTCAGTTTTTTTTTTTTTTTTTGATATCGATATGTATATATTTTTTCTTTATAGTCTGTGAGATTCGAACCTATGAGAGAGGTGAAAGTTCCACTCCTTCTAGTCAACTGCACTATGGTAGTTGGTACGCTTCAGGTATTTTAAATTGAGTTTTTTCATCTCATAGAAATTAAAAAGTTAACTATTTATTCATATGTCCTTGGAAAATACTAACGAGTATAAATGTATAGGAACGTAATATTATTGGTGATATAAAGTATTACAAGGCACTAACAATCTATGTACGTACATTCTAAATTGTAAGTCGTACAAATCATGTAAGCTTGCACAACTACTCTCACTACAACACACTACCACTCATAATACTTCATCTACTCACACACACTAACTATACCTCTGCACATACACACACTCATAATACTATACATTCTCTAGCATTTAAAAATCCATGTGCTCCCACCACCTATTCATAGATAAGGGTAGGAGTGTCAGTGAATATATGAAATTCAAAAATTCACTCTGAATCTGTATCGAATTATTAGATTTTATTCGAAAAAAATATTCGACGAAGCGAATTCATATATGGAAAAAAAATCTTAAAAATTTAGATGTTAATTCATCCGATTCGAAAAAATCCATATTTATAAAATATTCGCAACAATATCTGTATCTGAATCTGTCTAATATATAAGTAATAAAGTATCTTTACATATTTCTAGTTTTAATTTTATTTTTTTATTTAATTTTCATATATAACATATGGTTAATTAATCTAATTAATAATATTTATTGTTTAGATTTAACTATATTTCTAATAATTCGGATATCTGATATCAGATGTTTAACAGATACAGATACGGATTTATCCGTATTTAATTTTTTCGATTGGATATGGATAAAATCTGAATTTGAATCTATCCGACACATTTGAATACGGATGTTAAAATTAACATCCGTTCCGATATGAATATGAATTCAAATGCGGATGAAAATTTTCAAAACTGGATTTAGATATTAACCGATCTACTTGTTATTTACTCCGTTTATGCTCATACGCATGGGTAGATAGTGGAGGTAAGTGGTGGAAAATTCTAGATTTTGTAAGCTGTCTTCTGGTAGAAGTCATTGTTGAAAAACTCTAGATATCTAGTTGGCTTATTGGAGAAGCCATTAATGAAGTTTTCTAGACTATGGGTTGCATTGTGTGTTGTGCTTGGGCCTGGTGTTAGCCCATTAACACTTCTTAACACTAGCTTCTCATTTCGTCATCCAATTGCTTCTTCATAGGTGCAAGGCTCTTTAAAATTCGTATGCCTTGGATTTGACTTTCTCAATCGACTTGATCTTCATAGCTCTTGTATAGCCTCTTCTTCAATCTCCCACTGGAGTTGGTCAAGACTCCTTTGGTGTTTTCTAATGTATCGTAGTCTTGTGGTATACTGTTGTTTGCCATGGATTTCTAAGTCTCTGACTTCGTTGATTTATTCTCTTCTTCTTTGTCTTTTGAATCAGTCTCTCCCTTTTTTTTTAAAATCCTACTCTCTAACTCTTTAGAGTCTGGAAGAACTACTTCCACTACTAGAAATTCTAGATTTTACAAGGACATTTAGCGAGGACATGGCGAGAACCTATCCTCGTAAAAAAATAACGAGGAAAAACAACGTGGCAATAGCGATGACTAGTCCTCACAATTATATTACGAGAACTTAGCATGGATATGTGCTCGCTATGTCCTCGTCTTTTATTTAGCGAGTAAATAACGAGGATATGTCTTCGTTATATGTCCTCGCTAAATCCGCCCTAAAATTCCAACAGACGGGCCACTTTCCCTTTTCTTCATTTGCTTTCTTTCTCCCTCTCGTCTCTCCCACTCGGATCCCCCTCTCATCGTGTCCCTGTTGATCGTTGCCTCCTGCTCGTCGTCGCTTCTCATTTGTCGTCACTTCTCACTGCATTTCTCATCGTGTTCCCACTAATCGCTGCCTCCTCCTCATCTCTCGATCGAGCACAACCAGGTCCTCCTCGTCGTCACTTTTCATTTTTCTTTACTTTTGTTTCTTGAAGCTATATTAATATCCTGTTTTACTTTGATGGTGCTTCGTTGCATGTATTCAATGGAAGGCCTTGAAACTCTTCGGCCATGTTTGGTTTACAATGGTTTCAATTCTAAAAGAAGTTCAAAATCTTAGAGTTGAAATTTCTTTGTTTGGTTTTATAGTCAAGAACCGTAAATAAATTGTTTGGTTTGCAAGAATTGTAAATATTTGGTCTTCTTGTCCTCTGTTGAAGTTATAACCATTTTCTCCTGATTCACTTGTAGTGTTCCTTTCTTTTTCGTATTGAACCAACAATGCAGTTCAATATTCTAAATTTGTAATATCGATCATGCTGAAGTTGTTTGTTTAACAACTAAAATCTTGTAAATAAAAGCATGCCGAAGTGGTTTGTCTTACCTTGATTTGTTAATATCTACCATAAGACAAAGCATACAAACAATTTATGCTGAACAAATAAAGATAGAATTATGTTGTAAAATGTATTCAAAGTAGTTGAAAAAACATACAAAGGTCTAAATGTAACGACAGGCATAATTTTGTTGTAAAATCATGGATAACTAAAAAATCAAGCAAGTACAATCATTTTCAGAATTTTAACTTTAGTTCTCTTGTGGGTTGAGCTTTGCAACAAAATTCTGGACAAGTAATCAAGCAATTTTGCATGCGAAAATGCTGAATTTAGATTCAGAATAAGCAATCACGGGTAAATGCTAAGCAAAAGCTGTCATTTCAAAATTTCTACGTCAGTTCTCTAAAAAGCTGAATGTTGCAAAACTCCGGGCAGACATATAAGGCCGACCTGTATACTAATGCTTTCACAACTAGGCACACAAAATTCAAATAAAAGGACTGACCTAGCACTCTTTATAATCATGAGTTCAGTGAATATTTGTAGGTCAGGCAAAGCATCAGACAAATGTGATCTACTTGGGGTTCCAGACTGAATTTTATGGATCTTTTTACGTGCATTTGCTTATGTCTTCAAACAGTAAATCAATGACAGCCATTTGACAGAGTCAGTGCAGTTGGATATATATATAAAATACAAGTAGGAGTTAACAGATCAAGGCAGAACAAAAAGGTACAGAATGAAATAAAAGCAAGCCAAGTATAAAAAATGTATAGCAAAATAAGAGCAACATGGTAGCAAAAAAATAAACAGAACAAAAAATACGGCCTAGGCACAACTAAACATTAAGACACTTAAATGGTATTCATGTCGAAATGACTTAATTAGCTCTAATGACTTGATTACTCATCATTATAAAATTTTACCTTATTTGTTAGGTTTTGCTTGATTACATGTTCTGATTATTCTCATGCCTTGTTTTGAAAACTGTACCTTTTTCTTAATAATGTACAAACATGTAGAAATTTTCTAATTCTCTAGCCTAGATAAAATTGAGGTCTTAACTCTTAAAATTCTTCTTTAACAGTAAACTTTTACATAATAACTCAAACAATTCATATTTAAAATTCTCTTTAAAAACTTTGAATTAATCAAGTAATAAGGATTCTATTTTCATATTATAATAACTCACACAATTCATATTCCCTTCCTAAAATATAATACATTTTTCATTTTTCCCTCATTAATGTTGTAGAAAGTAGTTATCCTGAAATTCTAGTTCCTTAGTCAACATGCAACGAAGTATATAACTTTTATGTAATATAAAATATATGTGTACATTTTTATTAATAATTTCCCTTTATTGGGCTAGAAAAACAATATATTTCATTATATTATCTATAAGTACAAAATTATTTTGAAGAACCAAGTGTGTCATGGCTCGCTACTATAAGAAAACGACGATGGTATTACTCTGTAATATTTTGTATAATTCTGGATCTTTTGAAACTTTTCTTTTAACATATAAAGAACAATTCTTGAGTTTATGGATTATATTAAATATTCAAGGAAAGATTGGAGTGTTATATTTTACTTAAATTGGTTGTTTAAATGTAAGTGATTATAGGTTTCTGTAACATCTGTGTTTGGATTTTTCCATTTTAATATAAACCACGGATTTCTGTAATTATTTGTATATAGTTTATTAATGATAAATCCAATTTGTGTGTGTTGGTTGTGGATTCCCTCTGTGTTCTGTGCTTTGATTTTTCCCCTGTGGTGTGTTTTCTGTGGCCAGTGGGTCGATTCTGCCTTGAGAACCGTGCTTGTGGTAGACTCACTTGGGCTTGGGGGGTTTGGGCCTTGACTCGGTCAAGAGCCAACTGTTCAAGGCCTTCAACCGTCTTCTCCATGCCCGTGACGAACTTGGTAGTCCCGTGAGCTAGCGGGGGAGGACTGCCCGATCCATCCCCTCCGCTCTGAGCTACGAGCAGTTGCAGAGCGTCGGCGGGATTCCGAGGAGGCTGGCATGGCGGGGAGCTTTAAGAGGAGGTGCTCTGCTTGGGGGAGAGACAGAGAAGTTGAGAGGGAGCGAGGGAGCGAGGGAAGTGGGTGGTTGTTGCGGAGGCTTCGCGCTTCTGGAGAGCTCGCGTGAGCCTGGGGAGGCTGGGTTGGTGTCGTGCACCACCGGAGGAGGGTACGCGAGGCTCGTCGGAGCCAGGTACGCGTCCTCATCCCCTTTTCCCTTCCGTGCAGCACATGCCATTTTAGGGCAAAGGATTTGATTTAATGCATGAAAATGATGTTTAAATCATGATGAAATGTGGAAATGATGCGAATGAGTTGAATAGCATGTTTAGGATGTTATCATGCTGTTTTATGGGGTTTTTGTGTGAATTTTGTGGATATTGTGAAAGCATGCTACAGTGATGATTTTTGAGCTTCATGGTTTTGTGATTTTCGTTTGAACAGCATGCTTAGTGGATTTGTGATTTGTTTGAGGGGTTTTGAAGTAGACTTGGAGGTCTACACCCCATGTTTTATTGGAAATTTATGGTGTTTGTTTTGGGAGTCCGATTCTCACTCCCACTTGGGGGAGAAGAGGAGGAAGGTGGCCTGAGATGTTTTCTGCAACGGCAGAAAACGGTATGCCGAATTGGTTTCAGCATACCGAAATGCCCCCAGGTAGTTCCCTGGATCACTGAATCGGACGACTGAAATGTTTCGGTCGACCGAATCAGGGGATTTCAGATGACCGGATGATTTCAGTCGACCATTTTAAGGGGGAACTGGTTTATCTGTCAGGGTTTCGGAATGCCGATTTGGTTTGGTCGACCGAATCAGGAGATTTCTGTCGACCGGAACGAAAAACGGTATTCCATTTTTGAACCCAGAATGGTATTGATTAATGCAAAATAAATGATGATCTAATGTTGATAAATGCATGATAAATACATAATAAATGTATGGAATGCGTGAAGATTTCATGAAATGAGATGCATGTTGCTAAGTTAATTTTAAATGATGTTTCTCTATGAAAGATAGAAAATATGGCATGTGAATTAATGTGGACCTAGTAAGGGGTGTTAATGCATGGTATGATAGACCATGAAAGGATGTGTGGGCTTAAGGACCACAGGTAATGATTTAATGATTAATGCATATGATTTGCAAGGATTTTATGAATGAAAATGAGGTTTTGTGGATGTTTTGCAAAGAAAATTGCATATGGTTTTAAAGGAATGAATAAAAGAAATTCGGAGGAACCACAAGGGAACCAGGACTTGCCGATGAGGTAGTGATACCTCAAGATAGGTCGGGGAGGGTCCTTGGTGAGTGCGGTTGCCGAGTGTGCGGTCCAGGGTAGGAACCTCGAGACTGTGGTGGTACTGTAGGCCCTGGGGTGAAAGAGACCCGGACTACCCTCAGTGTCGGTGCTGTACGGGGCTGGGGTTAGAGTCCCCAGTTACTCGGGCACCAGGGCGTCCCTAGGACGTACTCCGTGCTTGTACCAGTGAGGGTACATTTTGAGGTTGCGGCCGG